>VHKM01000615.1:562500-569914 GCA_007210695.1 Neogobius melanostomus
TTTCGAACGTAGTTATTATGGGGGGAGTGCGATATTTATATGTCTATGGTTCAAACTAGGGCCCGACCAATATATCGGCCAATAGTAGGATATTTTCTATATCAGCTGATATCTCCGGGACTATCCAGCACCGAAAAGAGCTCAGTCAGAGCTTTAAAATGAGCTCACCCACAACTTCCTCGGCCTCAGGGGAGCGGAGAAACATCGCAGTGATAATTCTTTGTACACCTGTTTTACATATTTTAGTTTATAAACTTGTGCGTATAATTTCGGAACATAAGCGATAGAGATTTACCATTTTTTTCAAACAAGCTCGCTCTGAAGTATCTACTCAACATGAATATTCAGCGCCCCCTGCTGTCACAGTTCAACACTGGCACATTTAGAAGCTTCACACACAGGATTATAGACAGTATAAATATCAGTGGTGCATACCAGCATCAAAATACCCGATAATGGTTTAGTTAAGTTTATTGAAAGGACAGTGTGCAGTTACATTAAAAACATGGCTGCACCAGATTTAGCACTATGCTAATTTCCATCTGTGATCGATATTTCTATTTATTTCTATGATTGAAACCTTTACTATAATAATAAATGCTTCACTTTAGGCTATTTGAGAGATTTAAAAAAAATATCATCAAATTAAATTACTTAAAATATCAGCCTTTATATCGGCTATCGGCCAGGCCAAACCCCCTTCATATCGGTATCGGACCCCGAAAATCCATATCGGTCGGCCCTAGTTCAAACCTCCTCTTTGTCTAGCAGATCATGATTTTAGATGGAGAAATCCTCTACACGCCTGCAGGGGCGCTGTATCTCTCTCTAAAATCAAAAACAGCCACATCGATGCAGTCAGTCTGACATGTCCCATCAGACGGCAGACGGGACGTCACCACCCAATCTACCCTCACCCTCTGAAGAAGATATCCAGCTGAAATGTTTTCAGTGTTCCATGTTTATATTATTCTGTATAACATCACCTGTCCAGGGCTGGAGATGAGCATTTAGCTTAGATGAGTTTCAAATGGGGTTTTACTCTGGCCTATAAGCTGTAAGCTCCAGTCGAGAAGCTTTTAGATTTGGGTAAAACTGGAGAAAATGTGCTCGGGTTAAGGTGAAGGGATTTAAACAAAGGTGTATTAGATTCTTCTTTTGCTTTGGACATTTCCTCATCATCACGAGACATTATTGTTTGTTTATTTGGTCGGGACAGTGCATGTTAATGAACATACATGGGTCTCATGCATGTAAATAAGCCACACCGGATTGTAGCCTTGGGCTAATTTTAATCCGTCGTCCCCCATGCGCACTCTCAAACATCCTGGCCTATTGTACATGTTTTTAGTGGTAGGGGAAACCGGAGTACCCGGGGAGAACATGCAAACTCCACACAGAAAGGCCCGGCCTGGTGGGAATCGAACCCGGACCTTCTAGCTGTGAAGCGAGAGCACTAACCACTGTACTACCGTGCCGCCAAAAGCACATAAAGGCTTTGAGCTTCACAGACGTTAAACCATTTCAGGGACAAGGACCTAAAGAAGCTCAGGGAGAAAAGGCCAAGAATAAAGGGAAGTTAAAATATAAAACACATTTGGAGTCATTTCCTCCACGATCCCATGAGTTCATTCAGAGTTTAACGTCTTAGTTTAGTTTAGTTTATGAGTTTATTTGAGCAGTAAACATTCTGCTCAACAGGAGTGGGCTGAAGCAAGAGCTTATAAGCCCCACCCCCACAATCAATACAACATGTACAATATAGCATCTACATAAAGACATTACATGACAGAACTATAATAATAACTTTATCCTATTGCAATTACATTATCAATCATACAATCAGCAGCATCATATTTTGAACCAGTTACACTAAAGCGGCTTTTTTAACACAGAGCAAATTACAAAGCAATGTTTAAATGTTCATATAGAAACAGAAACGAAGCACAACGACAACCACGATCTGTTTCATGTACGATGTTTAGTACAAAGCAAGAAACAAAAGGCAACCCTTAATATAATATATTCAGCATGTTACCAATGCAAACCCTTGGTAACATCACCGGAAGTCACTATGTTATGTTATAAAGGCACGTTACTATGCAGTACATATTATACTTCGATCTTGCTACTTCCCAGTTGTCATTACCATCCTCAGTATAATATCAATTTGTGTACAATTTCCTCTTTTTTATTGTATTATGTATTTATTTGTCATGTATAATGTATTCTGAATGAGAATCAAACAAAGGAAACAGTGCTGGAAATAAAGAGCCAGAGATCAGGCCCATCCTCTGCTAATGACACTTTTTCATCTCCTAAAGCTGTGACTTAATGCCGGTCGTGTCACGTTGTGTTTGTGTGTCTTTGGCACATGGAGCTGGGCGTGACTCACGGTTCCTCTTCACTAACGCGCGCTTCCTGTGTTTACAGCTTTCATGTCTCGCTCTGAAGCTTTGTTTGTGCAGCTTTAGAGCTCAGGAGGAAACGTATCTGTGCAGGAACTGAGTCACAGCCGAGATTAAACATGGCACCAGTGACGACTAAAGGGAACAGGAAACACGAGCTGCTGAATCAACTTTTACTTTTAGTCAAAACGGAACGAAACTGTCCAGATGTGTTCTTCAGGAGGAGCAGCTTCACGACATGCTGCAACACTTTAACATTAAACTGGGCTGGGTGACATTAACACAAACAAATATCGCTATTTTATCTCATTTCTGTGGAATTTCTCTGTTTTTTTTGCAAACCGTCAGAAATCTGCAAACATGTGCTGTTTCATCAGTGAAGATGAAAACGAATCATTTCTTTTTTAAATGATGATGGGACAGGATGGGACAGGATGGGACAGATGGGACAGGTGGGACAGGATGGGACAGGTGGGACAGGTGGGACAGATGGACAGGGGACAGGCGGGACAGGCCAGTTGCCAGTGATCAGTGGAGCTCCAACCATCACATCACCTCAACAAACAACAGTACTAATCCAAACCAACCCTAAAGGCTCAGTCATAAAGTGTAAGAACAGTTCTTACACCTGTTTGCCTTGTAACCATGGAAACGTCTAATAACTGAAGACATTTCTATGGCTCCATCAGCCTCATAACAACGATCAGCTGTTCATGAACTTATTCCCATGACGTGTGCACCTGATGTTACGGCGGTCACTCCTCCCCCTCGTGCTTAAATACAGTGAATAAATGTAAAGGAGGAGAAATGACCTTCATCGTCTCATGAAGAGGAAGGTTTGATTGTGAAAGGCGTTATATAAATAAAGATCTTCTTCTTAATCATGTATATTCGTTATTTCTTCACGTGAAAGTGAGAGTAGTTCGGCCACATTCACACTCGCTCCGAACCACAGAGGCGAGTGAAGCAGAGCCACTCGGTCTGTGGTTAGAGGAGATTGTGAAGGCTTCAGACATACCACCTTTGGCCAGACTGTTCTTTCAGTCAGGGGCTGTAACATCTGGAACAGCAGCCCTCTCACTATAAGAGAATGCCCCACGTTTAACACATTTAGGACTCAATTAAAAAACTGGTTGAAATCATCGATGTGCTCATTAGATCCTATACAGATCTCCTGCTGCAGGACTGAGCCAAGTGTCAGGATCCTCTGCACAGATGTTGCTTTGTAAATAATAATTGTACATATTTATCCTTATGTTTGTTTGAACTGTATGACCTGCCCTGGCACCAAACTCTCCATTCTATTGTTTAAGTCACAGAACGAACATTCAGATGTTATTAATGTATGAATTGTATCAACATTTGTTATGTAAGTGTAGCCTCAACTTTTAAATTGTTTTATGTTTATAATTGTTGTTGGCGTTATACACCTGACCCAGGGACAACAGCTGAAAACTAGCTTTGCAGCTAATACTGACACATTTACAGAAATGTTCATTAATGTGAACTGTCCCTGTAAATAAACTAATACATAAATAAATAAGCCGCTCCGGCGTAAAGTGCTGGGTTGGATTCACACTCTCGGGTCGACCGAACTGCCTGTGTGAAAACAACCTAAAACTAAAATGGCTGCCAAAACAACACTGCTGCAAACATCTGCATTTACATCACCAAACAAAAGGCTCACCTCTAACTGTTCAACATTCAGAGTGAGAGTGAGACAGCGCCACACAGGAGAGACAGACACGACTAAAAGGGCTACAAGTCAGTGATTCAAAAAATAAAAGCATTTTAATCCCATCCACAAAAGACAATATGTAAAATACAACAATAGAACAACAATCATCAGTTGTTGGTAAATGTGATTACTTCAACAAACTGTGTCAAAACAAGACTTCAAAAATAAACTAAAGGACTGAAACTAAACTAAAGTCGACCATAGTGGAAAGAACAGCCATGACTAAAACAGACTTTACAGTTGTTGTTGTTGTTGTTTCGTTCGGTAAAGACGTTATAATAATCAGCTCAACTCAAAGCTCTTAAAGCGACTAAAATGATTCATCAGCAGAATATGTGACCAAAGAAAGGTCTGTTTGAGGAGCTAATCCTGCCCCGGAGAGACGCGTGGGCCGAGGACCGAGTCCAAACGACCGTCCCTCAGCTCAGTGTCCCGCTCTGGTCAGGACTGAGAGAGTTACTGTAAACCGTGAGTCACATCAGCCCAGGGCCAGCCCTCACCCCCGGGACGACCCGGGACTGACCCGGCACTGACCCGGCACTGACCCGGGACTGACCCGGGACTGACCCGGGACTGACCTGGGACAAAGGAAAGACGCAGAGCGGTGCTACTTCCTTATAAAAGTATAACATGTCAGAGACTCATATCAGTCGACCTCTAGTCTGACAAACACCTGCTGATGTTTGACTTTTCTCTCGTGTTACAAACTAACATGAGAGTGAAACAAATCACAAACCCTGTAGTGCAGACCTCTACAAACATCTACAAACCCTGTGTGCAGACCTCTCACATCTATCACCAGGCTGAACTCTAGCCCAGAAGACTCTGAGACTCATGCTGTGAAAGAGTGACCTACAAACCTGCAGTCAGGCGTCTGCACAGCCTCGGGGACACGCGTTGTCACAGCTGACTTTAGCCCAGAGAGACGAGGAGACAGTGCAGTGGAAAGAGTGACCTACAAACGCAGAGTAGGCGCTGCACAGCTCAGGGGGACAGGGCGTTCACGAGCAGGTCACGAGAGAAGAGGAGAACGAGGAGAACGAGGAAAGAGGAGAACAAGAACACTGACATTAAACCCTGATGAAAGCCCAGCACTGTATATCACATTTGATTTGTTTATTTGAACTGGGACACACATTAATCAACGCTCCTGGGCAAGATACAGATCGACAGCAGTAAACAATACACAACAACAACAACAATCAGTATAGCCGACTTACAATAGTAAAACAATTGGTCGATCTGATCTCACACGAGTCCAGGCACTAACACATAGAGCGTCATCAACACAATCACACACAGGCAGAAAGACACTGGGAGCAGCAGGAGAATGAAACACATTCATGACATTAACACAGGTTTGATTGTTAGATTCAGACTTTATTTATCCCACGTGGGGCAATAACCTGAGCAACTGAAGAGACAACCTCAAATTAAAGAGAGTTTAGCCTCAGTCGTCGCCTCCGGGACAAAAGATTTCATTCAGCGGTTCCTCTTAGCGACGTCCTGAAGGCACTCCCTCTTTAGGACCTGCTCTGGTCAAGCTCCTAAAGATGATTTTAGAGCAAGTTTTCACCACTCCATTCAGACGGTTCTTGTCTCTTAAAACAGCAAATAAAATAAAAACTCAAAAGGCTCTCGATAAATGCTTCACAGAACCGCGGGAGGATTGTGTGACTGACGGAGGAAGAACTTAGTTTACGTAAAAGGTCAATTCTTTGCTGACCGTCTGAACATCCAGTTTTAACCAAAGACTTGGGTGGAGTGAAAGCAAAGACGTCTCGCTCTGAAATCCTCTGTTTCAGTGATTAACTGTGAGTCTGTGACACTGAAGGGCAGCTCTGTCAGAAAAGCTGAAAACAAGTCTGGAAGAATTGTGTCCACCATTACACCATGTACTGGAGGTGATTCTCGTGTGTCTGATCCCTCTGACTGAACCACAGTCTGGGCTCATGTGGGTCCACCTCTTCTGCTCTTGTCTTGGTATAATTCAGAGCTAAGTGTATGATGGCTTTAAAATTAGAAATTGCAGTTTAAATTCAAGGTTCAGTTCGGTCTGCACACTTGATCCACGAGCGTTCAGACTTTGGGTTTCTGAACATGTCACATCTGCCTCAGAGCCTCCTGGTCTCTCCCTCGGGACGTGTTCAGGACATGTCCCTTTGGGCTCAGACTAGGGCTGGGCGATATATCCATATTTAAGATATATCTGTATATTTTTAAATGAGATATGGAATTAGACCATATCGCGTATATCGGGATATTTCAAATTCAGATTTTATTTTATTGTATTGGTTTATTTGGTCGGGACAGTGCATGTTAATGAACATACTAGATAAGCTATTAAGTTAACAAAAAGAAACAGGTAATCTCAAGCTGATTTTTAATGAAGTTTATCTTAAACTGAGCACTTTATTTTGTCATTCTTTATATATAAATGTTGCCCTGATTGACCTATTTTATTTTATAGGCTATTTTTATCCAAGATATTTTTTTATTTAAATGTGCCCTTTACAGAGCGTTGTTATACAGTGTTTATGTTTACATTTTATAGTGAGTTTTCAGTAAACTAATATAAATTATTATAGTATAGTATTTGACTTTGACTTAACATTTCATTTCACAGCTCACTTTGCGGAAAAATTATCGTGATATATATCGTATATCGATCTTCAACCTATCAACCTATCGGGATATGACTTTTGTTGCATATCGCCCAGGCCTAGCTCAGACCAGGACATGTCCCTTTGGGCTCAGACCCAGGACATGTGTCTGTGTCCTGGTGTCGACTCGGGGTCCGCCCTGAACAGCTGGAGGACGAGTGAGTGCAGAGGGAAGTCTTTCTCCAGGACACGGCCGGAGAAAGAGGAGGAGAATGGATGGTTTCAGTCGAAGTCAGTTCTGATTCCACACCAGAGTAAAAGAAGCACAATCCTCTAATGGAAGTCTTCATCTGCCTCACACATTTCAACAGAAACAGTTCCAGTCTGACCTTGTTTTGGGCCTGATTTATCACTTTTGTTTATCACCTTTCACAGATAAAATCACAAGTGCCTCACAAAGAACAAATCAAAAACAACTAAGTGTGAGAAACAATCACAGCCTCGTCTGAACAGAAGTGTCCTCAGCTGCTTTTTAAATGAATCAACAGAGTCGGCCTCAGGGAGGTCATTGTTTATGAACAACAGTGTTTTTAAGCCTCTCGTCACATCAGCATCTACCAGACAGCACTTTATGTGATTTACATAAGTTTAATCAGTGTGTGACC
>VHKM01000616.1:0-121224 GCA_007210695.1 Neogobius melanostomus
ATTTTAGTAGTATTTTAATGTAGTTGAGATTTTGTCAAAAAATTCTCTTCAATTTTAGTCTAGTCATTGGAAGTTTGGATGACTAAAGGCCTGTTCATTCTCCACAAGATGCAAGAACTTTGTTCAGCAGGGCTGCGAGAACACTTTGCCGTGATTGGCTTGATGTTTAGTGGGCGGGGCTAATTTGTGGAAGACAACGAACATGGATAGTTTTGAGACAGAGCTGGCGGAGATGGTTCGTCAGTATTCCCATCTATATGACACTTCGCTGAAAAACTACAAGGACTGCCAAATGGCCAAAATCGCTGAGGTTTTGGGCAAGGGCGAAGATGACTGTCGAAGAGCCTGGCGCTATCTTTGCAACAAGTTTGCCAGGTAAAGAGGAGGGTGATCAAAAAGAAGTGGCCGGGCTCGTGGACATCAGGGTATTCCAAGCCTTTACACCTCTCTGAGTTGGTTAGATCCCTTCATAAAACACCTGGAGACAACAACAAACATGACTGTACCGAGTGAAGCGGAGGTAGCCTGATAAACCACACCCACTTCTTTTCTGTGTGAAAGAAGGCGGGTCTGGACACACACGGTAAACAAGTTGCTGATTGGCGGCTGAGGCTGAACCAATCACGACCGTCACAGAGAATTGACAAGGTTACGTCACTCGCTGCTATGTTGTTAGTTCAATTAACATTAACATTAGCCAAAACTAATCATGGATGAAGTAGTCGAGGATTTTTTCTCCGCGTGCTCGTGAGTTTATATTCAGTTCATATTTTGTGAGTTGGAACAGCTGTCGTCACGTCCGCTAATTGCTAATTGGTTTATTTCACTGACGATCTCTGCGAGTTAGGCCCGCCCCTTCAAACTGCTCCAATTACTCCGTGACCAGACTAACTTCCCTGTGTGGAATGGACAGGGAATAATCTGGAAGAGCCAGGCAAAACCAGAGGTAAGCTTTTAACGTTAACGTTTTCTATATACCCGCGGGAGATGTGTGAAAAATCTGTGCTAAACATGAAGTCAGTCTTCAAAATGTTTGCAGTACCGTGACTGATACATTTATTATAGTTTGAACTCAAATGGCAAGTTTCATTTGTGTAATTTCTTGTTTGTTTTGGCTGCACAGAAAGCCGCAATACTCTTGGAGCCATGTTTACGGAAACAGCTACAATTTGTATCAACAATCTACGTGTTGAGCTGCTCTTCTTAGGATAATTTAAATGACCTATACATGTATGTATTATTATAGGGAGTGTAAAACTGTTGTGTTAGCCTATGCATCATTGTTTACTGTACAGTATGCTACAATTGTGTAAATTATGATTAATAGGGTGCTTATCACTAGGGCTGGGCACTGTTACATTTTTTCGATACAGCTACTTTAACAATACTTTATTTGTATAGCTATACTAAAGTATTCTCCTCTAGAACCACAAAGCAGATAAGAATTTCTTATAAATGTGTATAATTTGTTTGAGCTGAAACAAACAAGTGACTTCCCATAACAATCAACAAAACTTGGTCTTTGAAGATGTAATTTTTATTTTGGTACCTGCTTTCAATACCTTTATCTTCGATACCAGTAGTATGCTTAATCAACTATTAAACCCAAATTAGAAGAACATAATAGTGACATTTTAACGTTATTATTATTGTGCATTTGGTGATCTGAATAAAACATGTTTTAACACAGTTTTTATCATTTATCTTTTGAGGAAAAGGACTCAGGGAACCTCCAACATCAGCTGCCCCATCATAAGTATGGCGGACTTTGCCAGCTCAGTCCTTCGGCACCCTCACCAGCACTTACACCAGCCTCAGCACCACAACCAACACCATCTCAGCCTTTAGTGCCTTCTCCATCACCAATTTACTGACTGATCCAGCTACAAGGCACAAAAGCGGAAGACACCATCACCTTCTCCAAACCCAGCACCACAGTCGACACAACGACCACCTTCAAATTCAGCACTCCCACAGCTCACAGCACATTCACCATCGCCACAGCAGATAAGCCCAAAGGCCACAGAAGAGGAAGCGAGGTGGACCAACTGGGTCCAGTGTTCAGGACATCTTGGCCATACTGGATCAACGGAGGGCTGAGCGGGAGGCAGCGATGGAGTCTGGGCGCCAAAGGAGAGAGGCAATGCTCCAGTTAATGGACCCGTGTGAGCGGTACGTTCTCCATGTCGCTGATTTTATGCGGGGCCTCCCACCACCACTGCTCGCCGACTTTAAGTGGAAGCTTCAAATGCTGATGCGTGACACGGAGGAGAAGGTTGCCATGATGGACGATGAGTAGTTCTGCTGTTTATATTGTAAATATTATTATTATTTTCATTTTACTGTTACTATTTATTTTAGTGTTTATTACTACTATTTATATGGAACCCAATTTCAAAGTTGTTCTTAGTTTTTTGTCTATATTCTAATCAATACATTTGCAAAGATACCATTAATGAATCACATGCCTTTATAACTTACTTTGTTTATTGTAAATAATCTTTCATCTCTTGTTTTGCCAAAAATATTTAGAATATATTTTGAAGTTTTCTGAAGTTAATCAATATTTACACATCTTAATTACAAATTTCTATTTACAAATCAAAACATTAACAGTATGAAGCAACTAATATACTAACCTGCAACAGAATGACAACACAATGTTATGACCGCCCTAACTAAATAAACGGCCCCTACTGACTACATCATCTTGCCAAGGCACAAGTCCCTGAGGTGTCTGGAAGAACTGGCACAGGTCTCTTCCCATGGCCAGGGCTGCATGAGAGGCTCTAGCTGCAGAGAGTCTCCCTGGGTCCTGGAGGTTGCTGTCTCTCTCAGCGGTTCTTCTCCACTCCCCTTGGAGCACTTCTGCAGTGGTTGAGTCCGTCATGTTTGGGGGCATGTATCTCGCTGCAGGGCCATTGCCGGCATCAGTAATGGCAAGGTAATTGTGCAGACCCAAATCGACCATGGTAAACTTGTAGCGTGCGTCACAAACAGCAAGTAAAATAATAGCGTGACGGAGTTTATATGTATAAAAGTCACTTCCAGCTCGTGGTGGGGCTCTGATCTCAATATGCTTCCCATCAATCGCTCCAACGCAATTAGGGAAGTTCCATATTCGCCAAAAATCTTTGGCCATGTTTGTCATCTCTTCTGGAGATGGAAACTCCACAAACTCATTCAGGGCCACCCAGAGCGCTTGGCTCACCTCGGACACAATAGATGAAACGGTGGACAGTCCAACTTTATAACTTGCAGCCACACTGCTCTGTGAGCTCCCAGACACAAGTACTCTCAGCGTTATGGCCAACCTCTCCGGGACAGTAATGGGCATTGAGTGTGTGGGTGCATGCTGAATGAGTGTTGTGATCCTATTGACGAGATCGTCTAAACGACCAGCCGACATCCTGAAATATAGGAAATGCCTCTCGTCATCCATCGCCCACATCTGTTTGACCAACAGACCATATTCGCCCTGCTCCACTGTCGTTCTGTTGAGCGGTCGCACGTACCATCTTCTAACTTCTTCCCCTGTCAATGCCGCTCTCAATAATAAATCTTCCTCCTCTTCTTCCTCAAACATCATCATCTCCTCCTCCTCCCTCAGCAATTCATGAGCTATTTCTGCCATTGTTACGATGTTATCATAGGTACGCTAGCTAACCGTCTCCATAGCAACAGTGTAGCAACAGTTGTTAGGAAAAGGGGGCGTGGCAGTTCGGCAGTACGTCTTGTGGAGTATGAATGTCAGAGCCCAGACATTGTTCCTGTTCTTTTTGCCTCAAGAACAAGAACAAAGTTCTCGCGTCTTGTGGAGAATGAAGAGGCCTTCAGTGTCTCATTTTTATTTAGTCAGATTTTAGTCGAGGAAATATCTGGTCACAGCTTTAGTCTCATGAAAAACCTTTAATTTAGTTTTAGTCCAATTTTAGTCGGCAAAGATACTAACATTATGACTAAATATTTTAGTCGACGAAATGAACACTGCAAAAACACGACGACAAAGCAATGGAAAAGGCAACAAAATGTGACAAAAATGCGGCTACCTTAGCTACCGTCTTAGCTTTCAAATGAGGCGTCACATTGTTGCTCTCCAGTCGAGAAGCTTTTAGATTGGGTAAAGCCGAACTGGAGCAGTCGGTTCAGGCGGGGGTTAAGAGGTTCAAATATGTAGACGTGTCGCTCATTTGAGTCCAGGGCTGTTTCTCAGTCCCAGTCGCCCCTGACGACCTGCGATCACGAGTTCCTCCAGTTCCTCCGTAGTCAGTCTAGTGAGATAATGTCCGGGATGCCGCCGTAGATGGCAGCCATGGCCGCCTCGCTGCCAGCGCGGCTGGACAGCACCCCCGGGTGGTGCGTGATGTGGGAGGAGGCGGTGTGTGGGTCCCTTAGGTGCGTACACACCTAACCGCACTGCTGCTTCTATTTTGATGCTTGAAAGGCTGTAATCAGACGCTGGTATGTGTTCACCTTAACGGAGCCTCTGCTGCATGATTCTGTATAAAAACAGGAAAATAACCTCTGCGCTGTTGCTGCTAAGCACTAAGATATGAATGAAAACGGTTTCCTGATTCTTTGTTTGTACTTTGGTGACAATGGAATAGTTTAACAATACATTTCTCTAACACTTGAGGCAAATCTCGCCTCTTTCAGATATTATTCAATACGTGTTGGTTTGAGTGTGTAGTACCTTCTGTCCAGCCTCATCCATCCATCCATCCATTTTCTTCCACTTGTCCGTTGCCGGGTCGTGGGGGCAGCCGTTGGAGCTGCCCAGGTCACATAGCACGGCCCCCATGGCTCCTTCTGCAGGTGGTGGGTCCACGGAAGGACGGCCTCACGGTTCAAACCGGGCCTGTTGGTCTCTCCTAGGGGCTACCAGTGTACGCAGACACTGGAGGCAATGTGGGTGAAGTGTCTTGCCCAAGGACACAACGACAATGTGCACCTTCAGGAGGCGGGATTCGAACCCCTGACCTTCCGATCATGAGACGACCCGCTCTACCATCTGCGCCCGCACTGTCCAGCCTCATGTCCTGATAAAATCCCTTTTAAACATGTTTGTATCCAATGCTTATTGCGCCCACGCCTTCACTTGTGTCTTTATGACACAAGTGAAGGCGTGGTTATGTTGCTCCAAATTCAGATGATCAATAAATGATTGCAGAATGTGTGTTTTTACTCCTCCGGTCTCCTCCCACCGTGTTCACGCCGATCTGACTCCTCCCACCGTGTTCACGCCGCTCTGACTCCTCCCACCATGTTCACGCCGATCTGACACACCTGCCGCCACACACACTCATCACCCGCACATGTGCGCGCACGTACATTGACAATACACAGCAATCAACCACCCCTGCAGTGTGAACCGCGTTTGGTGTGTAGACACCTTTACCATGCTGCTGCTGTGGTGGGTGCTGTGGTAGGTGCTGTGGTGGGTGCTGCTGCTGCTGTGGTGGTGGGTGCTGCTGCTGTTGCGGACTCCGTCGGCGGGTGCGGTCATTTGTACAAGTGCCGAGGGTTATTCAGTATGTGGTAAAAATGTCTCACTACAAGCGATCAATGCAGAAGATAATATGTATTCCCAATTTTAGATTTTTTTTGTTCATTCTGAAAATATTATATTTTAAAAATATATATGTTCCATAGATAGATAGATACAGTAGATACAGTAGATAGATAGATAGATAGATAGATAGATAGATAGATACAGTAGACAGATAGATACAGTAGATAGATAGATAGATACAGTAGACAGATAGATAGACAGATAGATACAGTAGATAGATAGATAGATAGATAGATAGATAGATAGATACAGTAGATAGATAGATAGATACAGTAGACAGATAGATAGACAGATAGATACAGTAGATAGATAGATAGATAGATAGATAGATACAGTAGATACAGTAGATAGATAGATAGATACAGTAGACAGATAGATAGATAGATAGATAGATAGATACAGTAGATACAGTAGATAGATACAGTAGATACAGTAGATAGATAGATAGATAGATAGATACAGTAGATACAGTAGATAGATAGATAGATACAGTAGACAGATAGATAGATAGATAGATAGATAGATACAGTAGATAGATACAGTAGATACAGTAGATACAGTAGATAGATACAGTAGATACAGTAGATACAGTAGATAGATACAGTAGATACAGTAGATAGATAGATAGATAGATAGATAGATACAGTAGATACAGTAGATTAGATTAGATAGATAGATAGATAGATAGATAGATAGATAGATAGATAGATAGATACTTTATTGATCTCACAGATGGAGAAATTCATTCGATGAGAGCATCAGGGAGCTGCACCTATTCAGTGTGCACCACCCTTTTCTTCGAAAATTACAGTGAAGTTAAAGTAAGTTATAAGCTTTGTTTGTTTGTTTGTTTGTTGTTTGTTTGAGATTTTATTTCGAGCTAAGGCACAAAATCCAAGAAAAAAACAGAAAAATATATATACACAATAAAAGAAAAAGCAAAAAAAGAAAAATAATAATATACATTCTAACTCGAAAAGGTGTGGGAAGAAGACAAGCTTATTGACTCCCACCCCTGTTCATAAACTTAAATAACAATAACTAACAACAGTGCATATTTCTTACCATCTTACAAGACAACTATCAACCGAGTTGGTTACATTTCAACAGATGCCATACTGCATTATACCAGGTCAACACTCACAGTATCTCACACTCTACAACCATTGTATTATTTCTGTTTCCCATACCGAATTCATTACCGTGTTGGCATTATCGTTATTCATCATCACCATTACAACCATATAACATTACTCTGTATCAAAATGTTTGATACATAACATACTCCACATTTATTCATGAAAGGTACATTAATCGCAGACCGATTGATGCTCATAATAACAAGAATGATCTTAATGATGTGTGTTACAAGGGATTCGTTTTTGTTTTTTGTTTTTTTGTTTGTTTGTTTTTCTCTGTGACTGGACCTGCTGCCAGAGGGGAGCAGCCCCCGAGTAACCGGACCATCCTTTGTTGAGTGTCCTATACTATGCATTAAAAGAGACAAATGTTTAGGAGTCTGCTGCCAGAAGAGGGTTTCCTCGAGCTGCCGACCCCACCTGTCTGCCCTGTACTACGGGTTATGTTGAATGCGGAGTACATAGATATGTGCATGATTACTTCTAAGAATTTAATTCCTTTATATTACCATCAGCATCAATAGCCGTACTGCTGTCTGAATCGATTAAGTTTGATTCTAAGAATAATCTACAGATTATTAGGTAATAATCCTAGACTGTTACATTTAAAGTTTAAAGTTAAAATAGTGATGATAACAACACAACAGCAACAACAATAACAATGGCAATAACAACTGCAATAGTATATTAGTAACAACCACAATATACTTCATTATTAGTTAGATCTGACCTTTAAAGTACACAGCGCTTTGTGACACCCATTAGTAAATCAAGTACCCATTTCCTCCTTCTGGTACAATGACCATACCATTTTTATATCTTGATTTGAAATGATGAATATTAGGACATTGTTTAAATTCTGCCCCCAATTTGTTCCAGAGTTTAACTCCACATACAGACACACACATACTTTTCCTAGTGGAAGACACTGCTTGAGTCTTAAAGTTATCACACCCCTCAGGTTATATCTCCCTTCTGTGCGTGCAAAAAGCATTTGTATCCTTGCAGGTAGCGCATTTTTGTTGGCTTTAAACAGCAGTTGGGCAGTAGATAAATCAACTAAATCATGCATTTTTAACAGTTTAGACTGCAGAAATAATATATTAGTGTGATCATAATATCCTACTTTGTGTATATTCTTACCGCACGTTTTTGGAGTATAACAAGGGGTGTAATGAGCTTTTATAGTTATTGCCCCAAACTTCTACACAGTAATTTAGATATGGCAAAACTAATGAACTATATAACAAAAATAATGCATTGTAATTTAAGAAAAACTTTGCTTTATTAATGATTGAGATACTTTTGGAGACTTTACCTGTATGTGTCTTATGTGTGGTTTCCAGCTTAATTTACTGTCAATGGTGACTCCTAAGAATTTAATTTCTGAGACTGTATCTAAAACTACACCGTCTATAATTACTGGGTCTGGTTTTCCATTATAATTACCGAAAAACATTACTTTTGTTTTATTTAGGTTGAGAGACAATTTGTTAATGTTCATCCATGTTTTTAATTTCCTTAATTCACAGTTTACGTTAGTTACTAAAGTACTATAATTGTCATTGGAATAGAAGACGTTTGTGTCATCTGCGAAAATCACTAATTTTAATAGTATAGACACGTTAAAAATGTCATTAATATATAAATTGAACAGCTTTGGGCCTAAGACAGATCCCTGTGGGACCCCACAACCAATGTCCAAATATCCAGATGTAAACTCCCCCATCTTCACATACTGTTGTCTCCCAGTTAAATAGCTTTGAATCCAGCTCAAAGCCACTCCCTTATGCCATATCTGTCTAATTTTTTTTAATAATATAGAATGATTAAGTGTATCAAATGCTTTTTTCAAGTCAATGAATATTCCAGCTGCATGTTCTTTCCCTCTAAGCTATTAGTAATCTCTTCTATTGCATCAATGATGGCCATTGAAGTTGACCTTGCTGTTCGAAACCCGTACTGACCTTCATTGATTAGTTTATGCTTATCTATGAAATTATCCATTCTACTGTTATAAAGTTTCTCTAAGATTTTGGAAAATTGGGGGAGCAGAGAGACAGGTCTGTAGTTAGTGAAGATGTGTTTGTTCCCATTTTTATGTATAGGTATAACTTTTGCAATTTTCATTTTATTTGGAACTGTTCCTGTTTGAAACGATAAGTTGCATATGTAGGTTAATGGTTTCACGATACTGTATATAATTTGTTTAACCAGTGTCATATCTATATCAAAACAGTCTGTAGACGATTTGTTCTTACACCCGTTAACGACATCTATTATTTCTGCTTCAGTTACTCCAGACAAAAACATTGTTTTTGAGTTAATGTCTATCAATGACTCCATTTTGATGCTACTACACTCCGGAATCTCTGCTGCCAGATCCGGTCCAACATTTACAAAAAAAGTATTAAAATTTTCCACAATTTCATTCATTCTATGATTGTCATTGGTCCCATCAGTGAAATAGTTTGGATATGAATTATTTTTTGCATTACCCTTGATTATAGTGTTTAGTATTTCCCATACCCCTTTCATGTTGTTCTTGTTTTTATATAATAGATTGGTATAATATAGTTTCTTAGCCTTCCTTAATATATTGGTCAGTTTATTTTTATATGTTTTATATCTACTTTCAGATTCAACTGTTCTTATTCTAATGAACTGTTTATATAAAGTGTTTTTCTTCTTACAAGCATTTTGTAAACCCTTGGTTAGCCACGGACATTTTGTCATTTTGCTGTTTTTACTGAATTGCCGAATTGGACAGTGTTTATTGTATGCTACACTAAAGAATTCCATGAATGTATCGTAAGCACTATCTACATCGTTCTTGTTATATACCTCATTCCAATCTTGTTTTGTTAAGTCACTATAAAGTGAGTAAATTGAGTCCTCAGTTATTACGCGTTTATAAAATATTGTTGAGGTGATTTTTGATCTAACTCATTATCATCATACACCGTGAATACGGGCAGATGATCCGTTATATCACAGATCATTAGACCGCTGGTATTTGTGAACTGCATATTATTAGTAAAGATGTTATCAATGAGGGTAGCACTGCTCTTTGTTATTCTGCTAGGTCTTGTGATAGTTGGGTATAAACTCATACTGTACATGCGATTAATATACTCATCAGTTGTCTTATGTTTATTTGGATTTATCAAATCGATGTTATAATCCCCACAGATAAATAATACCTTGTTACTCAGTTCTGAGAATGTTTTTTCCGCCCAATTTGAAAATATTTCCACGCATGAGCCTGGTGACCTGTATAAACAACTAACTATTATGTTTTTCTTTTTTCATTGATAATTTCTATTGATAAGCATTCAAGCAAATTATTTATTGATGCTGTCATTTTTTCTAATATTTTGAATTTAAATTTCTTGAGGACGTATATAGCAACTCCTCCTCCCCCTTTATTGGTTCTGTTTACATAGTTTAACGTATAATTGTTTAACTCGAAAACAATGCCTTTATCCTCATTAAACCATGTTTCTGATATTGCAATGATACTAAATGGATTCTCAAACTGTTGTAAGTATTCTTTGATTGCGTCAAAATTTGCGTACATGCTTCTACTATTGAAATGGATAATTGAGAATTTCCCTTCTGTTTTAACAGAGATGTTAAATTCATTCTCAGTGTAATATTTGCAATTACTTGCGTTAGATGTTAAGAACAGGTTATCTGGGTCTAACTGATCTTCCAAGTCCAGTGCATTATGTTCGGTGTACTCTGAAGCTTTCAGCTCCAAGAGCTCACAGTCCAAAATCCTATGTTGTAATAATCCCAGGTCACTGCCGTCAGCAACATATGAAGTATGATTGGACGTCATTGTATGAGTATATGTATTACAGGACATGTGAAATTATGTGGTTTTACATACCAAAATCCATATGTTTTTCCCGGTGTTTAAGCTTTCTTTGGTGTGCTGGTGCGCGGACGTACAATGAGTTTGTCATGTCGCAAAAAAGGCTATGTCCCTCGTTCTCTGGCAGCTCTCAGCTCCGGCATGAGCTCTTTTCGTTTCCTTTTAATGGTGTCCGTGTAGTCCTGGTTTATGTAGATTTTGGTCCCTTTAAGATGTTTGGCTCGCTGCAGTATTTCTTCCCGATCCTTCCAGCGTAGTAGTTTGGCGATGATGGGTCTCGGCCAATCTCTCCCGCTGTCTGGTTTGCCTACGCGGTGGGCTCTTTCGACCTCCACCGGATGTTGTAGATGTAGCTTCTCCTTTAGTAGATGTTTGATTTTTTCCTCTGCGTCAGCCCAGGTCTCCCCAGGCGTCTCCAACACTCCCTCAAAGACCAGGTTATTTCTGCGGCTCTGTCCCTCCAGATACTCCAGTTGTCCGTGATGATGTGCAGATTTTCGCATACTTTATAGAAATCGTTGTGTATTGTGTCCGTTCGCTCAGTGAGTTTTCTTTTCTCTTCTTTTAAATGTCCACCTCACCTGCGTGAACTGCAGGCTTGTTTTTAGTTCTTGTATGTCCTTTAACTGTAAATCCAACCGGGTGTTTGTTGATTCCATGATGCACATACACACACATACACACACACACATTAAACACATTACACAATATTGGATGATACACAGATAGATATGTTTAATTACTTGACACATAACGCCTTATTTGTGTAGGCTGTAATTGTATACATAATGTGAAATTGACTAAAATGTAAAATTTGTATTTTTGTTTACTGCAAAAGTTTCTGATTCATGTTTTTAAAAACATCTATCCTCTTCGCCTGCAGTCTCACCCTTTTAATTTCATATGAGGTGATTTAATTTATAAAAGCTCACAGCCCCATGTTCATAAACTACTTCCTATGATGTCATCATGTTCACTCGTTCCAAACACTGAAATAGCCGAGTCCACACTCGTGAACTCCTCAAGTCCATACTCCGAGTCTGCACCCGTTCACAAGTACTGAGTCTGCACTCTGAGAACTGAGAAACGGCCTGTCTCTTCCTGATTTACTTCCTGTTTCTCGTCCTAATTTATTTCCTGTTTCTCGTCCTGATTTTCTTCCTCTTCCTGATTTGCTCCCTCTTCTTATTTACTTCCTCTTCTTGATTTACTTCCTCTTCTTGATTTACTTCCTCTTCCTGATTTTCTCCCTGTTCCTGATTTACTTCCTCTCCTGAATTTCTCCCTGTTCTCGATTTACTACCTCTTCCTGATTTACTTCCTCTTCCTGATTTACTTCCTTTTCCCGATTTACTTCCTCTTCCTGATTTACTTCCTCTTCTTGATTTGCTCCTGTTCCTGATTTACTTCCTTTCCGATTTACTTCCTCTTCTTGATTACTTCCTCTTCCTGATTCACTTCCTCTTCTTGTTTGCTCCCTGTTCCTGATTACTTCCTCTTCTTGATTTGCTCCCTGTTCCTGATTTACTTCCTCTTCTTACTTCCTTTCCTGATTTACTTCCTCTTCCTGATTTGCTCCTGTTCTGATTTACTTCCTCTTCCTGATTACTTCCTTTTCCTGATTTACTTCCTTTCCTGATTTACTTGCTTTTCCTGATTTACTTCCTCTTCCTGATTTACTTCCTTTTCCTGATTTACTTCCTTTTCCTGATTTACTTCCTTTCTGATTTACTTCCTTTCCTGATTTACTTCCTGTTCCTGATTACTTCCTCTTCCTGATTGCTCCTGTTCCTGATTTACTTCTCTTCCTGATTTACTTCCTTTCCTGATTTACTTGCTTTCCTATTTACTTCCTCTTCCTGATTTACTTCCTTTCCTGATTTACTTCCTGTCCTGATTGCTCCCTGTCCTGATTTACTTCCTTTTCCTGATTTACTTCCTCTTCCTGATTTGCTCCCTGTTCCTGATTTACTTCCTCTTCCTGATTTGCTCCCTGTTCCTGATACTTCCTCTTCTTGATTTACTTCCTCTTCCTGATTTGCTCCCTGTTCCTGATTTACTTCCTTTTTCCTGATTTACTTCCTGTTCCTGATTTGCTCCTCTTCCTGATTTGCTCCTGTTCCTGATTTACTTCCTCTTCCTGATTTGCTCCTGTTCCTGATTTACTTCCTCTTCCTGATTTGCTCCCTGTTCCTGATTTACTTCCTCTTCCTGATTTGCTCCCTGTTCCTGATTTACTTCCTTTTCCTGATTTACTCCCTGTTCCTGATTTACTTCCTCTTCCTGATTTACTTGCTTTTCCTGATGTACTTCCTCTTCCTGATTTACTTCCTTTTCCTGATTTACTTCCTGTTCCTGATTTGCTCCCTGTTCCTGATTACTTCCTTTTCCTGATTTACTTCCTCTTCCTGATTTGCTCCCTGTTCCTGATTTACTTCCTCTTCCTGATTTGCTCCCTGTTCCTGATTTACTTCCTCTTCCTGATTTGCTCCCTGTTCCTGATTCACTTCCTCTTCTTGATTTGCTCCCTGTTCCTGATTTACTTCCTCTTCCTGATTTGCTCCCTCTTCCTGATTTACTTCCTCTTCTTGATTTACTTCCTTTCCTGATCTTCCTGATTTGCTCCTTTCCTGATTACTTCCTCTTCCTGATTTGCTCCCTGTTCCTGATTTACTTCCTTTCCTGATTACTTGTTCCTAACTTCCTCTTCCTGATTTACTCCTTTTCCTGATTTACTTCCTTTCCTGATTTGCTCCCTCTTCCTGATTTACTTCCTTTCCTGATTTACTTCCTTTCCTGATTTCTCCCTGTTCCTGATTTACTTCCTTTCCTGATTTACTTCTTTTCCTGATTTACTCCTTTCCTGATTTACTTCCTTTCCTGATTTACTTCCTCTTCCTGATTTGCTCCCTGTTCCTGATTACTTCCTTTTCCTGATTTACTTCCTTTTCCTGATTTACTTCCTTTTCCTGATTACTCCTTTTCCTGATTTACTTCCTCTTCCTGATTTGCTCCCTTTCCTGATTTACTTCCTTTCCTGATTTACTCCTTTTCCTGATTTACTTCCTCTTCCTGATTCTCCTCCTGTTTTCCTTTCCTGATTTACTTCCTTTTCCTGATTTACTTCCTTTCCTGATTTACTTCTTTCCTGATTTACTTCCTTTTCCTGATTTACTTCCTCTTCCTGATTTGCTCCCTGTTCCTGATTTACTTCCTTTCCTGATTTACTTCCTTTCCTGATTTACTTCCTTTTCCTGATTCTCCTTCCTGATTTACTTCCTTTCCTGATTTACTTCCTTTCCTGATTATCCTTTCCTGATTTACTTCCTTTTCCTGATTACTTCCTTTTCCTGATTTGCTTCCCTGTTCCTGATACTTCCTTTCCTGATTTACTTCCTCTTCCTGATTTGCTCCCTGTTCCTGATTTACTTCCTTTTCCTGATTTACTTCCTCTTCCTGATTTCTCCCTTCTGATTACTTCCTTTTCTGATTTTCTTCCTTTCCCCTTCCTGATTTACTTTCCTGTTCCTTGATTTACTTCCTTTCTTGATTTGCTTCTCTTCCTGATTTACTCCCTGTTCCTGATTTACTTCCTTGTTCCTGATTTCTCCCTGTTCCTTATTTACTTCCTCTTCCTGATTTGCTCCCTGTTCCTGATTACTTCCTCTTCCTGATTTCTTCCTCTTCCTGATTTACTCCCTGTTCCTGATTTACTTCCTTTTCCTGATTTACTTCCTCTTCTTGATTTATTTCCTTTTCCTGATTTACTTCCCTTTCCTGATTTACTTCCTTTCCTGATTTACTTCCTTTCCTGATTTACTTCCTTTTCCTGATTTACTTCCTTTTCTTGATTTACTTCCTCTGATTTACTTCTGATTTACTTCCTCCTGTTTCCTTTTGATTTACTTCCCTATTTCTTCTTGATTTATTTCCTTTTCCTGATTTACTTCCTCTTCCTGATTTGCTCCCTGTTCCTGATTTCACTTCCTTTTCCTGATTTACTTCTTTCCTGATTTACTCCTCTTCCTGATTTACTTCCTTTTCCTGATTTACTTCCTGTTCCTGATTTCTCCTTTCCTGATTTACTCCTTTCTGATTTCCTTCTGATTTACTTCCTTTTCCTGATTTGCTCCTCTGATTTCTTCTTCCTGATTTACTTCCTCTTCCTGATTTCTCCTGTTCTATTCTTCCTTTCCTGATTTACTTGCTTTTCCTGATTTACTTCCTCTCCTGATTACTCCTTTCTGATTTACTTCCTTTCCTGATTTATTCCTCTTCCTGATTGCTCCCTGTTCCTGATTTACTTCCTTCCTGATTTCTCTTCCTGATTTACTTCCTTTTCCTGATTTACTTCCTTTCCTGATTTACTCCTTTCCTGATTTACTTCCTTTCCTGATTTACTTCCTCTTCCTGATTTATCTTCCTTTCCCTGATTTACTTCCTTTCCTGATTTATCTTCCTCTTTCCTGATTACTTCCTTTTCCTGATTTACTTCCTTTTCCTGATTTACTTCCTCTTCCTGATTTCTTTCTATTACTTCCTTTCCTGATTTACTTCCTTTCCTGATTTACTCCTTTTCCTGATTTACTTCCTGTTCCTGATTTGCTCCCTGTTCCTGATTTACTTCCTTTCCTGATTACTTCCTTTTCCTGATTTACTTCCTTCCTGATTATCCTCTCCTGATTTGCTCCCTGTTCCTGATTTACTTCCTTTTCCTGATTTACTTCCTCTTCCTGATTTGCTCCCTGTTCCTTATTTGCTTCCTGTTCCTGATTTACTTCCTTTCCTGATTTGCTTCCTCTTCCTGATTTACTCCTTTCCTGATTTACTCCTGTCCTGATTTACTTCCTTTTCCTGATTTACTTCCTCTTCTGATTTATTCCTTTTCCTGATTTACTCCTTTCCTGATTTACTTCCTTTTCCTGATTTACTTCCTGTTCCTGATTTACTTCCTTTTCTTGATTTATTCCTTTTCTGATTTACTTCCTCTTCTTGATTTATTCTTTCCTGATTTACTTCCTGTTCTTCCTGATTTACTTCTCCTGTTTACTCTGATTTACTTCCCTGTCTTGATTTACTTCCTCTTCTTGATTTCTCCCTGTTCCTTATTTACTTCCTCTTCCTGATTTGCTCCCTGTTCCTGATTTACTTCCTCTTCCCGATTTGCTCCCTGTTCCTGATTTACTTCCTCTTCCTGATTTACTTCCTTTCTTGATTTGCTCCCTGTTCCTGATTACTTCCTTTTCCTGATTTACTTCCTCTTCCTGATTTGCTCCCTGTTCCTGATTTACTTCCTCTTCCTGATTTGCTCCCTGTTCTTGATTTCTTCCTCTTCCTGATTTCTTCCTCTTCTTGATTAACTCCTCTTCCGATTTACTTCCTCTTCCTTGATTTACTCCTCTTCCTGATTTACTTCCTCTTCCTTGATTTGCTCCTTGTTCCTTCTCTTCATGCAGATTCTGGTTCAGCCCCTCAGTTTTCCTCTGACCCAGTGTCCTCATCTCTCCACCCTTTGTATTTGTTATGGGAATGGCGTCTTCTCCTGTGGATTAGAATCATATTAAAGATGGCTACTGATGATCATTCTATTTTAAAAATAAAAACCTTATTTACCTTCAAGATCATTTTTTCTCGCACACATTTCCAAAATATTTCGAATTCCCTCTATGACAATGCTGAAAAATAACAAACTTCATTATGACATCAATGGCCCAGCCCAGGAGTGCCTAAAATCTGAATCTCAGACCATTTTTAAATCTCTTTCTTTGGCTTCTTGCAGAGATAGACCACATTACCAGAGCAGATGGTACTTTCACTGCAAGTTTAATAATTCTACAAAATTCAACTCAATTACTAATATTTGAAAGGTTGTATGTTCTGATCCGGCCCATGTTCAGATAGTCAACAGAACAGTGTTGACGCTCAGATTAAGCTCGTGCACAGGGGTGTTCACTGTTAGATGGTCTCTCTGTGTTCCAGATGTGATGCCAAAGTATGATTTCACCTCAGTCATTATTTGGTAGATTTATACGAAAACATCTGCAATTTTATTAATGTTTGTCCACTTTCATTAACAGTTGTACCGGCTCCTGCAGCAACTTCTAGGCATTAATCCCAAACGTTAGAGCCCATTATTTTTCTTTTCTTTTTTTTAGGGAAATGTCCAGGCTCTCCTGATTATCCAGCTACCACTGGTTGGATGGTTACAACATCTGCTCTGTCAAATCAATGTGGATATTGTAAATCTATTCATTACGTTTTTTCACCGATTGTTATATAACAATCAAAATGATTTTAGTGGAATCTAGTATTTTAACCAGCTGTGTGCCATGCACATCAAGTCTAGAACCCGCACATTTTAAACAACGTAGATTTTACATTATAGATCAACACTTACATCTTACCTGGACCAGGAAGCTGGTTGTTGTAAGTTCTGGTTCTCTTTTTGTTTGTTTGTTTGTTTGTAGATGAGCAGATGTGCAGTTGAAGACCTATAGAAACAACTGACAGTTAATTACAGTAGGTATGGACGGGGTGAAAGTTTCATCCCCCCGGATCAATATGTTTGATGATGATGATGATGATGATGATGATGATGATAATAATGCCTTACACTTGCATTGCACTTGCCCGTTTTACCAAGTTTCTCAAAGCGCTATCAGGGGTTTAGTTTAGTTAATTTTACGAGTTTATTTGAGCAGTAAACATTCTGCTCAAAAGGAGCTTATAAGCGCCCACCCCCAAAATCAATACAACAAAAATGTCTCATTTCACAAGGAATATAGTGGAAAAAACAAAGGAACAAAACAATGAAACAGCAACAAAAAAAACAACAAAAAAGCGTATTGTTTTGTTCCTTTGTTTATTCCACTATATTCATAGTGGGGTCATGAATTAAATTTCACCAAGGTCCGAATTGAAGAAAAAAAGTCAAGCAAAGGTCCAGAACATACGAGGTTAATTCACAGTTATATGATTTTAAGCCTTTTTAAAAATTCTATAACTGTAATTTGAAAATAATGCAATTCATTGAATCCTGTTATTGTTTTTTTTGCTCTAAAATAAGTTTTTGCTCCTAAATAGCAGAATGCATAGCCTCTGTTATACTAAATGTGCACATATGACAGTGATGTGTTTCTCCTCTTTGCTCAGTTCAACACACTGAGCCCCGCTTAGTCCTGGTTTAGTCCAGGTTCAGACCTGGTTTAGTCCTGGTTTTGACCTGCTCGCTGCAGATTGGGAAACAGCTGCGCTATTTGCACATTACAATCGCACGTGCATGTTTAATTACGGCGTCCTCTGTTTTAAAACTTTAGCGAGCCATATTTCAGTAATTCTGCAGCCGTTTCTAAAAATATAAAAAGTGTTTTGAAGCTCAATGGTAGGACTTTTTCTTTCTGATCATCTGGGCTGTAGTAGCCAGAGAGGGAGAAAGAAAGAGAGCACACACAGCCGCTCGTCTTTGGGATTCACGGTGGGGTCCAAAGTTCGGCTCCAAGGTTCGGGTCCAGACGGGTTGGCGCATGGGTCCGAGGTCCGAGGTTTGCCGTTTAGTGACCTCTGGTCTACTGTCATCATTATTCAGTCACTCCTGACTGGGTGGTGGTAAGCTACTGTTGTAGCCATAGCTGCCCTGGTGTAGACTGACGGAAGCGAGGCTGCCAGTCTGTGCCATCAGCCCCTTCGACCACCACCAAGGACACAATGACAGTGTGCACCTTCAGGAGGTGAGTTTCGAACCCCCCGACCTTCCTGTTAGTTGTTTTCAGGTTCTAGAATGTGATGATGTCACAGGACCCAGTGGGGGAGTAGCCAGTTTTTCCTATTAACTGCATTACACTTTCACAAGTCATATCTAAAATAAAATTTAGGAAATGCAAAATGATCATTAACATCATTGACTGGGGTCCATAATCTCCCTGTACAAGACCAAAAATCTCCTTAAAAAAAAGAAACATTTTTTACCTGCCTCCCCACATTAAATATTATAGGCTTTTAGAATGTTGTGATGTCGCCTGAAATCCAGCAATAACATTCCCTAAAAAAATCGTGTTTTATCTTCATCTTTTACAGTTTCAAAATAATATCAATGTTGAAAAAAAAACCATTTTAATTGAAGCGTCAGATTGAGAATTTTGATTCATTACATTCTAGGACATTAACGACTACAGACTTTTAAAGGTCGACTTATTTGTCAAAACAGTCTTTAGTCGATGACTAGTCATGTGATGACATATTAACAGTGGAGGAATAACAGGAATCATTTACAACAAGTACATGAAGTCCATGTCTAAATCAGTCCTGTAATAATGTAGGCTTATATGCAAGAAAGTAATGCAGCTTATTTTCTATATAGTGGCTTATTTCCATTTCCTAGGTTTTAACTTAATTCTGCTCAGTTTTTAACTTGCGCCTCCAGAAACATTGCAGATCCGCGTCCTCTCCATTCTCTCCTCATGGCCTCCTCTATACTGTTAAGGATCATCTACCTTGTAAATCCAGGGGCTGAAGTAAACAAGTTTTCGGTCCCGGAGTTCGATCGTAGTTGATTCCATGTGAATGAGTCCATGAAAAGTTTAGAGTACTAAAAGTTAACGCTAAAAACCCACTAGCTGCTAGTTGGTAACTATAGGTTCAACAGTGTTTATAGTCCCACCGAAACACAGAAAAGAGGTACTGCTTTGACTTTAATGTTAAAACTTGGCAGAGAGAGATTAACACACAACTACTCTGTCCAAAATGAGGTTGACTAATGCCGCAGTAGTTGACTAGGCTGATGCCCTTTACATGCAAAGAAATGTCTACTATGTCCCAATAGCGTCAGAGGCAGAGGCAGAGCTGCAGTGGAAGTGTGTCTTCTGCCACAGGACACAGTGGAGGAACATATCACAGGGCATGTCATTGACACGTTTAAATGGGAAACGTTGTGGTACATTCAGGCGAGAAACGAGAAGTCCACTCAAGATCGTTTACTCCACACTGGTGGTTCAGCATTTCTGTAGCAAACTCGTCTCATGGTGACTATAATGGCCGATGCCCTTCCTGTTGAAACCACATCACTATGACTGAAGCCTTAAGGTAGAGTTCAAACTCATTTGGAGCAGGGCCAAAATGTTGATATTCTTGTAAGAGACAGTGCTTGAACTTGCAAGTTGCGATGATTGCTTTGGAGGGCCATGCAGCTGTAAACTTTACTGGCACATTATTAGCTGAACAAAGAAAGTTTCGCCATTTGTCGTCTGTCAGTCTCTCTCACCTGCCTCAGATGATTCTGCTATTACTGTTTGTCCATTTCTTTGTTGAAAAAAAATGTTTAAAGAGCCGTGTCTCAATAGACGTTTGTGTAACACCGCTGCAACACTAGGGGAAATGTAGCCGAGTTCTAACGTGTTTAATAAAATTGATGTGGGGGCCGATTATATTGTAGCCTAAATTAGAAACCATGTCGAGTCTGACATGTATGCCTTAAGGTGCTCTTTTAGAAATAACAATTTAGTTCCCTTGGCGAACACAAAAGGCGGTTTTATTGACCACTCCAGCTGCTTATATCTGCCTGTTCTGTGATGTAAGCTACAATATTCTCCAGAGCTTTGGACTGATTTACAAACTAATTAACCAGAGATACTTACATTCTGCTTTTATTTTCAACCTGAAAATATAAAAAATCATATATTTAAAGGAATGTTTGAAATCATGTATAAGATCAGTTGATTCTCATACAGACCAGAGTCACATTTGTGTCGTTGAAGCAGTACCAGGGTCCGTCCTCAGACTTGAGGGTGGCAGTGTAGTGTCCTCCGCTCAGATCACCCATGTGATCCACTATTCCACTCAGAGAGTACTCTGTACCTGTTTTTATCTTAATTGTCTCGGAGAGCTCTACCTTCGTGGAAAACTTACAATAACGTCCATATTGGTCAGTGGCAAGCCTCTTAACGAGCAGAACGAGGATGTCAGGACACTCTGTGATCTCACAGCTCTGAAACAGTGACGTTATATCAGAGAGAGAACAGTGTACAGTAAACTATATTTCCATCTCACTTACAGTTTTTGCCTGTGTTTTCTTTTACAGTTATTACAATAATAACCTGGGACCTGTTTACCTTCAGACATCTTTTCTAACCCGTCCTTCTGTGAAAGAGATGACATTAATTTAAACACAGCTGACACACTCTGGACAGTAGAGTTAAACCAACCACAGAGCTGCTGTCCGACAGGGGCAGAGGCAGAATGAAGAACTCAGACTCATTAACACCGTTGTTGCTGCATTTCGAACATTCAGTTAAATCTTTGATCTTCCCACAGAACGGCTGCAGAACAAACAGCAATGAAACTAAGGAAGAGTTTGGTAATGCTTTATAATAAGGGTACATGAATTCATGCATGAATTCATCATGACTTCATGAATTAATTCATTATGAATTCATGTGAGGTCATGATGATTCATGATGAAATACTCCACCGTTAATTCAGGCAATGAACTCACTAATGATAATGATTAATTCATCATGATCATGATGAATTTTTGTTTGCGAAGAAACCAACCCAACAAGGACCAAGCTGTGTATAAACTTACAACTAAAAATGATCTCATGGTTAGTTCATCATGAGTTCATTATGAATGTGCCGCTTAAAATGAAGAATTGCAGCTTTAATAACTTAATAGATACAGAACTTGTTATAGGAGAGCAATTACACACAGAAGAGCTGAAATCAACATTCATGACTTTATTATTCATTTATGATTACACAACGCACAAATTGCCTGAATTAACGGTGTGAATTCATGAGTATTTCATCATGAATCATCATGACCTCACATGAATTCATAATGAATTAATTCATGAAGTCATGATGAATTCATGCATGAATTCATGTACCCTTATTATAAAGCGTTACCAAAATGTTTAATAATAACCAGACACTCACCTTAGAAACTTCTGTACTCATTCGATTCAACAGGAGCTTCAAGTATTGTGCTGCGTCACGCGGTCCATGTACTAACGAAAACATGAAAAGTTAATATCTTATTTATTCTTTAACAGATTAATTTAACTCACCATCCTTAATATTGAGAATCTGAGTGATGCTTTCAGTTCCACATTCTTCTGTCTTTAGTTTGTCAAACAGATCTCTTAAAGACATCTCTGTTTCATTTAAATCTTTCTTTCTCTCCAAACTCTCCAAAATCTCCCTGGTCATGAACAGAACCTGCAGGACACTGTTCAGGTAACAGGACGCTCCTTGGTTTCTCAGACCGTAAGGTCCTGGACAACAAAAATGTAATTAGGCCGAAATGCAAAAACAGAGTGCTAAGTGCACGTACACATGTACTGAAAAAAATATTACAATTGGGCAGCATTGGATGTCAGCTTTTTTTTTTTTTTGGGTGGGGGGAAGTTATCTTCAAAAGCTATCTAAATTATGCTTTAAAGTTTTGTTTTTTATGGGACAAAGCCACAAACTGTAAAGGAAAATGTAGCGATTTTTCATGAATAAAAAAATTGCTCAATTAAGAATAATTTGGCACAAAATGAAGTAAGCATCTTTTGGGAAACCCATGAAAACACAATGCTAACATGTTAGCGTTCACCGTTATTTATGTAATTATGGGCTGTTGAACCACTTTGTTCCTCCCCATGTCTTTGTACAGCGGTAAGCATAAGAATGGGCCCCCCTTTAACTTTGACATTTTGCAATACAATGGTTCATAAACATAAATATATTTAATAAAAAATGTATGTGAAAGACACACACTAAGTGACACAATTGTGAAGTGAAATCAAAATGTATACATGATTTAGATTTTTTTTATAAATACAAAACTGAAAAGTGGGATGTGCTTAAGGACCGCCCCTTTTCCTTTTAGTGCAAACAACTGCCTTCAGAAGTTCAATGATGATTTCTGAATGATCACATGTTGATCCAATGACTAAATAGAGTCTACCTGTGTGTAATCTAATGTCAGTTAAAATACAGCTGCTCTGTGATGGTCTCAGAGGTCTGTTAAAAGACTATTGGAGCAGACAGCATCATGAAGTCCAAGAACACACCAGACAGGTCTGGGATAAAGTTATTGAGAAGTATAAAGCTGGGTTAGGTTATCAAAAGATTTCCAAATCTTTGAACATCTCTCAAAGTACAGTTAACTAGTATCCCGAGATCATTGTGCTGATTGTTGCCATAAAGTTGTTGTACTTTGCCCTGCTATTGGCTCCAACCACATTAGTGAAATAATGATGCTTACAGGGGTATATAAGTGTACTTCCTCCTACTCCTTTTCGAGTTTATGTACAATGTTGCGTATATATAAAAGTATGTTGAAGTGTTGAATGTTCAATGTTCATTGAACTCGGAATAGTCAATCAATCAATCAATATATATATAACAAAGGGCGGCTTTGGGCTGTATGCTTTGTGGCTATATTTCAATGTATTCTTTACAACACATAAGTGGGCATTTTGTTGCTTATATTTGTATTCATACCTTTTTTATTTCCCACGCTTGGAGTAGAGTCAGACATAACTCTAGAGTAGTTGGTCGTTGGTCTTCGCTTACAACACCTCTTCATCAGCTTCACAATGAACAATATCAGATGGAAGAATGTTTTTACGACACTACAAACACTGAAAAATAGTGATTGAATTAATAGTTTATTAGTTATTAACTTAACTTCATTGCTGTCCTAACAGTATAATCTTGGGGAAGTTTGTGCACGTCTGAACTGACTGAAGCTGGTCTATGCAGATTCTCTGTTAAGATTTGTGTTTATTTTAATCGTTCTGGCGTAAAACCGTCCAAAACTCTACAGCAGCTCTGACTCTGACATGTGAATTAGTTTATTATTGATTCAAGTCTGGTACAGTCTGTCGGAGGAAAAATGTTGGGGACATAACATCAGCATTCACCATAGGTTTGTGTTCAGCCACTGACCAGTCTACAGCCTGGATTAATGAAGACAAGATCAGGCCTTATTGTCTGTTTCCACTGGTAAAACCCGCGTGGCACAGTGCCCATCTATCTGCTGTCAGGTCTTTCCAGTGGATACAGGCGAGGCCAAACATGGTGCATTTCGCCTCAGCAAGAGATACGCTGATACTCGCATGACGTGAACAGAGCCCCAAATCAGGTAGTAACAGTAACGGGTAGTACAGTACCCACATAGCACCTGACTCCGGGGCGGATCCGCCCTTGGTTCGCCAAATCCGCCCCGGAGTCAGAACCACTCGGCGGATTTGCCGCGCGGTTGCTGCAGATCCGCTTTCATGACGCGCTCTTATTGAAACTTCTTAATATCAACTTCGCCAAGCGGAGAAATTTGTCTGATGTTGTTGGTGTTATTTTTAACTGACGTTCTTTACTTTTGCGTAGTTGATGTAGTTCAGCTACGAGGTGTTCATGAAGAAACAACTCGGACAGTATCCGCACAGTTAGCTCTGCTGTAGCCGCATTTAACTCATAATGCCTGCAATTATAGTAGATGCTACCTCTGACAGTGAGCGATCTCCAGAAGATTCGCAACACGTCCGCGGCAAATCCTACTACCTGTAACAGTACCGGACGCGCCACCGGTGTTTCAGGTTCGCAGCAAATCCGCTCCGCGGACGACTCACTAGCAAATCGTTATTATCACTCTGCATCGCAAAGACGGTTGTCTGCTCACGGTGAGTACAGAATTCCTCAGAAATTACTGTATCAAAGTTGTGTAATTAACCAAAACGGCATTACTATAACAACTAGTTTTAAATGTTAGTAGGCCTATCGAATAATAATTCCTAAGTAAAGGAAGTAGACACGGTGCTAGCTAGTGGGGAAAATGACAGTGACTTTAGCCTATACTTGTGGTTGCTGGCTAAACAGATTTTATGAAGTTATTCTGAAGCCATTAACGCGTTATTCTGCGTTATATTATTTAAATATAATTTACAAATATTTACTTGGGTTAAACCTTTAGACTGAAGTACAAAACATACAGCAATATTGTTAGTACTGAATTTAATAGAGAACAGCTTTGATACTGTAAAAGTATTTATTATATCCTAATGATCTAAACTACAAGATTTGTTCACTTATACAAACTACTAATATAGCTTTCTATTTAAAGGTCCTATATCATGCAAAATCGACTTTTTGGAGTTTTTAGCCATGTTGTTTTGCTATTTCCTTCCTTCCTCAAAAACACCCCAGAGCGGTTTTTGGCTTCATTCACGCAGTTCTAAGTAATCCTCCTGAATCCTGCTCTCTGAGCAGCTGCTCCGCCCTCTCCTGGTAAACCACTGAGCTGTTCAGTTGTGTCGTCACAAAGGAACGGAAGTGCTCTACGTCTGTAATGTAATGCCTTACGGCCTGATTTTAATTTATAAAACAGCTGTTTTTGTTGTTGTTGTAAGAGAGCAATAAAGAAAAAAAAAAGAAAAGAAAAAAAAAATAGAAAAAAAAATCTCCGTCTCCGACCGTCTGTGCTGTCCCGGGACAGTAAGCATACGCTCCCGCGGCTGGAGGGTGCATTGTTTGTGAAGACGGAGCTCTTTCTAACCTACTCTGGACACGCCTGTTCATTTTGCTTATTACGATAATGTCACGGATGCGCATTTGGCTCTATTAGATCCTTGTTTTGGCTACGAGAGGAACAGGACTATTCAACCTTCCTAAAGAAGAGTGCACTCGCCAGAAGTTGGAATTTCTTTCTGGGATTCAGCGACTTTATCAACCAACCTGATGGATGCTTGGTGAACCTTGGCCAGAATCAAAGTGGATTCACTTTTATAACCAACGCGATCTCATGGGGAAGCCAGACTGAGCGGTGAGTCAATCAAAACGCGTGTTAGCGTGTGTGTTAGCGTGTGTGTTAGCCATTTATGAAACTGTGTTGCACATGTCAACTCCTTATAACTGCATTATGTGAAGTAACTTCACTTTTTGCAGCAATATTTATATTTATAATACTGCAAATGTGGAATGAGCGGAGAGAGGGGCGGAGTTAACTGAATCGAAGCATCTTGTCTTCCGGGTAGGGAAAATACCCCCCAAAATACTTATATTTCTCTCAAAAATGAGTACTCCATAGTGATAGAGGTACAATATATCATATAAATGCCTATACTTTACTTTGGAATGGCTAAAATAGCATGATACAGATCCTTTAAGAATTGGTGGACCAATGCCATGAAACGACAGAGATAAGCCCTCTGATATTCCTAATCAATGTTATCCATAATATTACATCATATAAACTACTGGTGTCCTATCAGGTGCTGTGAGCAGAGACCACTTCATTTGACTGGACAGACTGGATTCATCAGGAGGCTGGAGCTGTAAAGAACCAGGATAATCCTGAAGTATGGGCTACTACTTCAGACTGAACCTACACATCTGCAGGTTGGTCAAAAGTACTTTTTGTTTGTTATTTGTTAGACTACCAGTGTTGTGTTGACATTCTATCTGTCCTAAATCTCTTGTTCATGTCACAATGTAGCTTCTGTTTCATTTAGTTATTGCTTGAATCTGTTTTTGTTGTTGAAGTTTGGAATTTGGGTTTTGTTCTTGCAGTAAGACTTTTTAAGATCACATTGATCAGCATACAGTATGCTGCTGCTTTAAGGTAAATTATTTTTTTGTTTATAATTTTGTAAATCTAAGTTGGTAAATACACCAATTATTAATAGATACCTGTTTTCTTTTATGTTTCCCAGTGTTTGTTGGTCGGAAAAGTCCAGTCCAAAGAAATAAATCCTGGCTAAACATAGAGCAGAGCTTTATCTGTAACAGACTCTAATAATGTTTAAGTAAGCTATGGATCTTTGGTTCGTGCGCTTTTTTTTTCATTTATTTATTCATTCCAGGCAGACAATGGCAACAAACAAACCAGAACAAAAAACATACAGCATACAAATAAAACGATCCATTTCCACCCGAAAGGGAGTGGGAAGAAGATAACTAGGTTGATCTTAAGTTGCATCCAAAATCTATTTTTTGATTGTAGAAATGTCACAAATGCCACTGATTGAACAGCCACAGTGATGTCTGGTCTCTATAAACCATCAACCCTTAGATTACAGAACAACAACAGTCATTGTCCATAATATCACATTCTAATGATCTGCTATTGTGCTTTCAGTTGCTGTGAAAAGAGGGGTGTTCATTTTCTGGACACAGAGACTGGACACCAGTCCTCACTACTGACCCACAGCTTGATAATGAACCTAAACATTGACAGGTTGGTCAAGTTGTGTCTGTTATTTCTTTCTTGCACATAAAACACCCATTTACTTTGACTATACTAAAACATTTAATTGGGCGCTCGTGCTTCACAGCAAGAAGGTCCCGGATTCGATCCCTGGACGGGACCTTTATGTGCGGCGTTTGCATGTTTTCCCGTGTCTGTGTAGGCTTCCTTCGGGTACTCTGGTTTCCACTAGATGTACAATTGGCTAAGATGAATGATGTGTGTGCGTGAATGAATGGTGGTGGTCAGAGGACCCTTTGCACAGATGTGTGCAGTCGCGCGTCTGTCAGTCTACCCCATGGGAAAATTTAGCTGCATAGGTAACTTACCGCCACTGTGTGTGGCAGGATTAAAGTACACTTTACTTCATAAAGCGCTTTGACCAATTTGTCTCATGTGAAAAGAGCTTTACAAATAAGCGTTTAGTTTAGTTTAAACTAAAAACTAAACTAAACCAAATAAGCGTCCATTCCATGCATTATGCATTGACTATCATATGCAGCTGCGCTGGGATAAAAGTCAACAAATGGTAATGAAACTTTATTCAATGCACAGCAGGTCAGAATTTCAGTTAGTATTTGCCAATGTGGTAATAATATGTATTGTCTTTTCTCTTTCAGCATTTCCGTTGGTGGTTTCGTGTTAAAATGAAAATGAAGAAGAGGAAAAAGTACTGTAAGTACCTGTATTGAAGACCTTTACATAATGGCATTATGAAACCTGACCTTTGCAAATAATATTCTTATTGTGATTTCAGATGGACCTCTGCTGGGCTGAGTGGCACACAGTGAAGTTGCAGTTAAATACAGTGTAAGCAAATGGTTCTGTAGAATCATATCTAACAATAATCAGTCTCATCCATGTTTACGTTTTTTGCTCGCTGGTGTCATTTCAGATCCTGTCAGAAGAGGGGACTATATGTGACTGGACACAGACTGCATCTTCACCAGGTGGATGTAGCCGCAGAAGAGGAACCAGGCGAACTACTTCTACCCCTATCTACTGCTTCAGGCTGACCATACACATCTCAAACTCTGAACACCTAACTACTGTGTATAAGTACAACATTCAATCATCTATTTTATTGTGGTGAACTTTTGGGGGATTGATTCTTTGGCCAAGCTAGTAGTTTGAGATATATTGGTTTGAAATGAGGCTGCACTGAATAAATCTTTTGTTGGTCATTTGTTTTACTACGTCTTTATTTTATTTATTTTAGAAGCCAACTGTGACGTAAATAGTCTTCAAATTTAGAACCCTATAGCTGATCATTTTGTTATTAAAAATGTCAATATTAATATTTGTAATTGATGAATTAAATACAATTGTCCATCTTGTTTAAATTCTTCTCATTCGTATGATAAATGGGGTTTATTAGCCTAAAAGGCTGTAGCACTGATGCATATTTCTATGATTTAAGGTCTATTTATTAGAATTATAGTCATGTTAAGTCTATTTAGTATTTTTTTTTTTACAGTATGGTTTAGTATTGCCAAATTTGTTTATTAACAATTTCCTTTCAAATGCTAAGCTAGTTTGATAGTAGATATTAGTCAAATCACAAAGTTATGAGTGGATCAATAAAAAAACTAGAATGCAAATAATGACAAAATAGACACATAAGCGGATCCGAAGCGGATCCGAAGCGGGTCCTGAGCGGTACCGCGAGGTTGGCAACGGATCTGCAGCACCTTCGCCGCGGACCCGTGCTAAAAACCGCGGGTCCGCGGCGAAGGTGTCGCTGGTCTGCCCCGCCTCCGTGCAGCGGACCAGGAACAGTTCCGCCGCGATATGCAAGTGGACTCCGATGCGGATCCGCTTTGCGGGTTCGCCACAGATCTTGACACCTCTGCCCTGAGCCTCCGCCGCGGACACTTTTGCTATCTGGGTATATATTTGTATCATTTTCCTGAAAAATAATGTAGAATGCCAAATATTGTTTTTTCTTCACTTTATTTAATGATACTTTTACCAAAAGACTTAACTAAAACTGACATCACTTCCTGTTCAAACCTAGGGTCATCATATGGGACCTATGGAACACAACCACACCACAGTGTGTGCTGATATATGTCACATGACTCCCTCAATATGGCAACCTTCAGAAGCACTGTAAAATGACGTGACCCACTTTTGGGTCCCAACCCACCAGTTGAGAACCACTAATGTAGATCAGTGTAAGGTGATTAATTGTAAGGTGATTTTGGGGGTTAATAAAGGCGCCAACAAATACAATGTATTATTATTATTATTAGTATTTCTCCATAACTCAAACCTGACACTGACAATGCAAATAGTTCCAGATGAGTTTCCTTGTCAGAATATTTACCTTTTTAGCCAAAAACGTTGGTTTGGAAATGCCATCAAGCTGCTCCGTGCTGTTCCCTCAATTTTTTTCTTTATATCGTAGTAAAAGTGTCTTCAGAAACAAAAAGGAAACACAGAAGATAGGGTGACACACACAAACTTTCATGTCAATTTCTTCACTAAATGTCTAAAGAAGTTACCAGTGACAGATGCATTTTGAAAATAGATGGTAATTGCTACAAATTCAGACAGAAACATAATACAACATGACATTCACAGCACAGTTTAGGCTTTAATGCGTTCAGCTCATACAGTCACGTCAGTGGGCAGAAGAAAGAGTAGCTCTTGTGCCCTCTGTTAGCGTGTGGTGTTTGTTATAATCTTCCCTTTGAGCTCATGTTAACAATGTCTTGGGCATATTTCACTTTTTAAAACAATGATTCCAGATTATGTAAATATGTTGTTGTGGTGTATTCGCCCCTATTGTTGGAGACTTGGTACAGTCCATTTGTTACGCATGTACAACTACTGTACTAGTGAGTACAATGGCCCAAATCGGCAAGGTGGATGAATTCAAGCCAGAAAATGAGCCGTGGACTGCATACGTCGAGCGGCTGGAACAGTTTTTCGATGCTAACGACAAGATTGGACATCTCAAAAAGGCATGTTGTACAAAATCAAAATGCACAACAAATAAAAGATTTCCATGTAAAGACACAAAATACATGACAGAAAACGAGGATGTAGAGCAAGAGGAGTTCGCCATAATGACAGTCAGTAGTGAAGATGATGAGCTGTACAGGGCCACGTTCTCTATTGACAAGGTGAATCTTGACATGGAAATAGACACTGGAGCGGCCAGAAGTGTGATTTCACAGGCAACATATGGGAGGAAGTTTTCACATGTGCCGTTACAGCCAGCTAAAGTTAAACTCAAAGCTTATAATGGAGGCCACATTCCGGTTTTAGGACAGTTTTATGCAAAAGTGGAGTACGAGGAGCAAAAAGTTGAACTGCTATTGTTGGTTGTCAAAGGGCATGGAGCATCACTTTGTGGCAGGAACTGGCTGAGAGAACTAAAGCTTAACTGCAAACTGATCAAATATGTGACTGGGACAAAGCCACATACCATTAAAGGAGCTGTATCCTGCTATTTTAGCCATTCCAAAGTAAAGTATAGGCATTTATATGCTATATTGTACCTCCAGCACTATGGAGTACTCATTTTTGAGAGAAATATAAGTATTTTTGGGGGATATTTTCCCTACCCGGAAGACAAGACGCTTCGATTCAGTTAACTCCGCCCCTCTCTCCGCTCATTCCACATTTGCAGTATTATAAATATAAATATCGCTGCAAAAAGTGAAGTTACTTCACATAATGCAGTTATAAGGAGTTGACACGTGCAACACAGTTTCATAAATGGCTAACACACACGCTAACACACACGCGCTAACACACACGCGCTAACACACACGCGCTAACACACACGCTAACTCACACACGCTAACACACATGCTAACACACACGCTAACACACACGCTAACACACACGCAACACACACGCTAACACACACATGCTAACACACACATGCTAACACACACGCTAACACACACATGCTAACAAACACGCTAACACACACGCTAACACACACATGCTAACACACACACGCTAACACACACAGCTAACACACACATGCTAACACACACATGCTAACACACACATGCTAACACACACATGCTAACACACACGCTAACACACACATGCTAACACACCACACGCTAACACACACATGCTAACACACACACGCTAACACACACATGCTAACACACACGCTAACACACACATGCTAACACACACATGCTAACACACACGCTAACACACACGCTAACACACACGCGTTTTGATTGACTCACCGCTCAGTCTGGCCTCCCCATCGGGTTATGGGATCGCGTTGGTTATAAAAGTGAATCCACTTTGATTCTGGCCAAGGTTCACCAAGCATCCATCAGGTTGGTTGATAAAGTCGCTGAATCCCAGAAAGAAATTCCAACTTCTGGCGAGTGCACTCTTCTTTAGGAAGGTTGAATAGTCCTGTTCCTCTCGTAGCCAAACGCGAACCCGTGACATTATCGTTGGGTAAGAAAAAAGAACAGGCGTGTCCAGAGTAGGTTAGAAAGAGCTCAGTCTTCAAAAACAACACTTATGCTCGGATCCTCTGGGGGTGCGTTTGTTTACTCTCCCGGGACAGCACAGACGCAACGGGGACTTACTTTTTTTTCTCTCTCTCTCTTACAACAGAAATAATGAAAAAGCTGTTTTATAAATTAAAATCAGGCCGTAAGGCATTACATTACAGACGTAGAGCACTTCCGTTCCTTTGTGACGACACAACTGAACAGCTCAGTGGTTTACCAGGAGAGGGCGGAGCAGCTGCTCAGAGAGCAGGATTCAGGAGGATTACTGAGAACTGCGTGAATGAAGCCAAAAACAGCTCTGGGGTGTTTTTGAAAGGAAATAGCAAAACAACATGGCTAAAAACTCCAAAAAGTCGATTGTGCATGATATAGGACCTTTAAGGACTTGCTGGACAAATACAGTGAAGTGTTCAAGGACGAATTGGGCACTCTCAAGGACATTACAGTCTCCATCATCGTGAAGCCAGAGGTATCCCCTAAGTTTTGCAAACACAGGCCACTTCCATTTGAAAAAGTTGAAAATGAACTGAAAAGGCTGGAAAAAGCAAACATAATCTCGCCTGTAAACACAGTGAGTGGACAGCACCTATTGTGCCAGTGCTGAAGAGAGACGCATCACTGCGCTTATGTGGAGACTACAAAGTGTCAGTGAACCAGGCCATTGAGACAGACACGTACCCGCTGCCACGCCTGGAGGAGCTGCTCACGACCCTCAGTGGAGGTAAAATCTTTTCAAAAATAGATCTTGCAGCAGCTTATCAGCAAGTGTTGTTAGATGAGAAGTCTAAAAAGTACACGACTATCAACACACACAAGGGACTATTTGTCTACAATAGGCTTCCTTTTGGAATTAGCTCTGCGCCTTCAATTTTCCAGCGCATTATTGAAAACATCATGAAGGATTTGCCAGTGGTTGTCTACCTGGATGACTTGTTAATTACTGGACGCAAAAAAAATGGAGCACAATGACAACTTGGAAAATGTTCTGCAACGTCTACAGGAAAATGGGTTGCGAGTGAAACGTTCCAAGTGTGAGTTTGACAAAGAGCAGATTGAGTACCTGGGACACGTGTTGGACGAGCACGGCATCCACCCAGAAAAAGACAAGGTGAGAGCAATACAGTACGCTCCTACTTCAACCAGTGTTAATTTCATCGACTAAAATATTTCATCATAATTGTAGTCAGTCATATTTTTGTGACTAAAATTGGACTAAAATTAAATTAAAAGTTGTTCATGAGACTAAAACTGGACTAAAATATCCAGATATTTTTGTCGACTACACTCTGACTAAATAGAAAATGTAGTCTCTTTTCATTTTCAAAAAATCTGGATATTTTAGTCCAGTTTTAGTCTCGTGAACAACTTTTAATTTAGTTTTAGTCCAATTTTAGTCATAAAAATATGACTGACTACAATTATGATGAAACAACAAATATGAAAGAGTTACAAGCATTTTTGGGACTTGTTAACTACTATGGCAGATTTGTACCAATGCAAAGCACAGTACTTGCCCCACTTTACAAGTTGCTAAGAGACAATGTTACTTGGAAATGGACTGTGAGTGAGCAGGCAGCGTTTGTCAAATGCAAAGAACTGTTAACAAGTGATCAGGTCTTGGCACATTATGACCCAAATATACCGCTCACTTTAGCTTGTGATGCCTCTGCATATGGCATCGGGGCAGTCATCCAACACACAATGCCAAATGGGGAACAGAGGCCAATAGCTTATGCTTCTCGCACTTTGTCTCCAGCTGAAAAGAAGTATTCCCAAACAGAGAAAGAAGCTCTGGGACTGATCTATGGCGTTAAAAAGTTCCAACAGTATCTGTGGGGTAGACATTTTACTCTAGCAACGGATCACCGCCCCCTGCTGATGCTTTTTGGTGAGCACAAAAGTCTACCCACACTGGCAGCTGCACATATTCAAAAATGGGCGATCATACTTTCAGCGTATGACTACCACATTGTTTACAAGAAATCAGCAGAGCAACGCAGACGGACTGTCACGCTGTCCATTACCAGAGACTTGTGATGTACAGTACACTCACTACTTACAGAGCACTTAAATTAAGCGTCACTTAATGCCACTCAAATTGCAAGAGCAACACGCACTGACACGCACTGACTCAGATTTGTCTGTACAAGTTTGTGATGGAAAGTTGGCCCGCTCTCACAGATGAGAATTTAAAGGTCTACTATACAAAAAGGAATGATCTCTCCACAGAGCAAGGCTGTGAACTGTGGGTAACCAGAGTCATCGTACCTGCAAAAATGAGAAAAGCATTGCTGCTGGAAATACATTCAGGACACCAAGGGATTGTGAAGTCAAAGGCTTTAGCCCGCAAATACACTTGGTGGCCTAACTTCGATTTGGACATTGAAAAGGTATGCAAAGAATGTGAAACATGCCAACTTGACCAGACAATGCCACTCCACCCATGGGAGTTTCCAGGTGAGTCCTGGAAGAGACTGCACATAGATTTTGCAGGACCTTTTCTGAACAGTATGTTTATGATCATCGTGGATTCATACACAAAGTGGTAGGAAGTTTTTCGCATGTCACAAATAACAACTCAAGCAACAGTAACAAGGTTGAGAAGACTGTTTGCATCATATGGACTTCCTGAACAGATAGTGACTGATAATGCAACTACTTTCACATCTGAGGAGTTCCAAATCTTTGTGACACAAAATGGCATCTTGCACACAACTAGTGCACCAGGGCATCCTGCAACAAATGGTCTGGCAGAGAGATATGTTCAGACGTTCAAGACAGGAATGAAAAAACTTGCCAGCCTGCCCTGCAGCATCGAGGACAAACTGTCGCTGTTTTTGCTACAGTACCGGACCACTCCCAACTGCACAACAGGTCAGTCACCAGCGGATCTATTTCTTCACAGACACGTCCGCACCAGGCTGGATTTCTTGAAGCCTAACACCAAAGAGACTGTTCATAAAAAGCAATATCAACAAAAAGCTCAACATGACTACTTAGCAGAGAACCGCACTTTTGAAATGGATGAGTATGTTTATCTGCGCAACAGAGCGGGAGGAGCTCACAAGTGGATTCCTGGACAAGTTGTGAGACAAACTGGACCAGTATCTTATCAGGTCAAGGAGAGAGACTCTGACATGGTGCACAGACGTCATGGAGACCAACTACGAGCCAGAGCATCACCCGAACAGACTGATACAGAGACTGAGACTTTTGAAGCAGAAATGCAAAGTACCGGAAATGACACACCTGTTGAGACTACTGTGGATTTGCCTGTGCAACAATCAGTTCCTCCAGAACCACCATCAGTGACTGTGAGGCGCTCTGAGCGTGTTCGCAAAAAAACAAACAGATACCTTGAATAGCAAGTAATCAGCTAAAATAGCACTGAATACTACTCATTCTGATATTATTGTTTTCAGTTGTATATCAGATAAATATTTTGTGAAACTGAATGTCATTATTCAGCCTTGAGCATGATTGGTTGCATTATTTGATTATTGGCATAATTATTTTTGGTAACTGGCATTGTTAATATATACAAGCTAAATACTGCACTAATTTGAATATAAATATATCTTAAAAGGGGGATGATGTGGTGTATTTGCCCCTATTGTTGGAGACTTGGTACAGTCCATTTGTTACGCATGTGCAATGTCTCGCCGCGTCCATTCAGACAGATTGTTGGCTAAGTAAAGTTCACCACGAAATGTGATCACTGTCCGAGTCTTATTAAATACATTGCAGTCGTATTAAAAAATAAACTTGATTCCACCTATTTTCTTTCTTTTTTTAAAACTCAGAATTCATTGTTCAGAGTATGGACATGTTTTCTTTCAAAAATAATACTTGTATAGTGCCAAAGATACCTAAAAATCAGGAAAAGAAACTAGTATGGTAGTTTAATCTGAATAGAACCTTCAAATTCTGCACTGAACCAAAGAATAGCCATGCATACTTGCCACTTGTTTGCCTCAGATGCAACGCTGCATATGCTCTATAGCACAAAATATCCCATCACTCTATCTACCATCATATATTATACTAGAAAAACTGAATGACTCACTTTACCTATTGGCAAACTCGTTGTCGTCCTCTCAGTGAAAGCTTCTGCAGGGACTAACTCAGTGGCACCGTGTCATGTCGTCTCTGTCTCTCTGAGCCACTGTCAGGAGCCTGCCTCCACCTCACTCTGATCGTCTGATCCTGAGGTGTCGTTTTGACGTGTCTAAAGGTCTCTCATTGGACAGCACAGCTGCTCTTTAAAGAGGAAGGTGTGATCACAGGGAGTCTCTCTGTCTGTCAGATACAAGGCGCCACAGACTTCACACCACAAGGTTTGCTGCTTATTTTTCATTTTATTGTTTGACTATATTATTGTAGGTTATCCTACATTTATTTAAAATCAGTCTAAACATCTCTTAAAAGACACATTTCTGTTTCAATCTATTCATCTTTCTCATGTTTCTGACCTTTTGGTTTATTCCACTTTACTCAAACTGTTAAACTGCACCAGAATTGTATGTCCTTAACTATATATATATATATATATATATATATATATATATATAATATATATATATATATATATATATATATATATATATTGTATTACGTAAGTGTTTTAAGTGTTATTACAGTTTTATTATATTTTCTTCATTTTACCTGTGAGATAATTATAGCAGAATATACCAGTTTTACAATGACACACAATTAGATTTGACAGAGTGAAATATGAATGCAAGAGAAAGTGGAAACAGACACAGATGTTGATGTAAGAACTTTATTCAAATCAAATGAAAATGTTTTTGTATAGCCAAATGTCACAACAGAAGTTGTCCTCACAGCACTTTTATAACACACAGCTCATTGTTTCTGAGGACGTTAGGTTCTGTTTCCTCCAGGAAGAACCAGCCCAGTCTGGATGGTCGATTGGTGGTGAATATTATGCTCGGCCAGTTTTTCAGAGTCCTCCAAAGTTTTTCCTTGGTGAACAATCCAGAGTTCGCCAACTAAGACAAAAAATGACCAAATATTAGCACATACTTCATATGTGAAGCATCCCTGTACAGAGCTATAAAATGTTTATAGGCACATTGATTCAAATTAAATAAACGCATAAAAACGTCTTACCTATTCCTATTTGTTGACAAATGATGTCTTTCAGATTCTTCACCGTGATCTTCTCCAGTTCCTTCTCTTCTTGACAGACATCGATAAAGACATCGTCTCCTCGCGGAGTGTTCACCTTCAGCTGAACGACCATCTTTACAGGTGAGTCGAGACTTTGAGCTGTGTCTTCACTGACACCAAAAGAGCAAATGAAACAGAGGCAGAGGGAGTGGCATTTTAAGCCAGAGTGATTAAAAGAATCACTGCAACTGTTTCAATTTCTACCTCATGTTATGCAATCCATATACTTAAACATAAGTCAGCTAAGATGTTAAAAATAACACATTATTCCATTCCATACAACATTAACACTGTGCCTCAGATGGTCAAGTGGTCCTCTTATGACCAGGAGGTTGGCAGTTCTTTTTCATTAAAACATGCTCGCTTGTATCATGCAAGTTTGCTGGTGGGACTGTTATGTGTCAGGGTGACAGTGACTGCTAATGAAGGACCATTCAGTCTCAGGGCAGCTGTGGTACATTTGCTTAAATCACCAGAGTTTTGGAGAATTCATAATGTCGTGTTTTCCAACGCTTGTCAACAGTTACGTAAACAAATGAAAGAGTTTGTGCGATATGTCACGCACATGAACAATGTTTGCTCACGTAAGACCTCTTTGCAATGCGGCTGAACAGGTCTGAAGGGTGTTTTTCGTTTCATTATTAGCTCTGTACACACGCAAACATACAATACTATCAATCTGCAACATGGTGAGGAATTTTCCATCACGAGTTCACAAACATTCCAACGCCAGTGTTGCCCGAGTTGGCATAGGTTAACTTAGGTTACTTTATTTGTACCCGTAGGTAAATTTGTCTTGCAATTCTTAGAAAACTAGTCAAACATTAAAACACATTATACAAAGATAAACATCACATACATGTTTAAGTATAAAACTTGTAAGTGCTCCAGATACTAACAGGATGTGCCTTTGCTAAAGATACAACAGAAATGGAAGCCACTGGACAGTAACAAAGATAAGAAGCCGTGTCAGGGGCGATTAGATCCTACTTGTTCATCAAGGAAATGGCAGCGGGAACAAAGCTTTTCTTAAAACGGTTCGTATAAAAACCTACGCCCAGATGGGAAGCAAAGGAAACTCTGAATGCAAAGGATGCGCAGTGTCTTTAATGAAGCTTCGTGCCATCCTCTCTGTCTATCATACAGAAAGTCCAAACTGGTCTGAGGCCGATGACTTTACTTGAGCAGCTGATTCAGGGCGTTTTTGTTTCTAACAGAGGAGCTCCCGTACCAGGCGACCAAACAGAAAGTTAGGGTCGTTTCCATGAATGTCTGATAAAAAAGTGTCATCACAGTTTTATCTACATGAAAGAAGGACAGTTTCCGAAGACAATACAGTCATTGGTGACCCTTTTTACAAACAACAGCACAGTTTTCATTAAAATTCAGTTTACAATCTATAATTGTTCCAAGATACTTGTAGAACTCCACACACTCCACTGGTTGTCCCTCTTATACATGTGACGTCATATGGGAGAGCGCTCTTCCTGAAGTCGATGATCAGATCCTTTTGTAAGGACTTTTCTTCTTTTATATCACGTGAGAACCGTTATTTGGATATGGCCAAAGCAAACACTGGAGATAGAAGTCGTCTCAAGAAAAGGCTTTTATTGCCGTTGTTCCTAGTTACAAAGCAGTATAACCCTAACCCTAGTCTCACTAACATGGCCTTCTTGTTCTGTAGCGTGTAAGCAAAGCATGCGTCAGGAGCCTGTTCAGATTGCGTTACAACCCTTACAGTCCCCCTGTTACTTAATCATATATAGGAGTAAGTATAATAATAAGTTCTAAAACTAAGCTATCTATATTAGCCCTTAAATCTAAACTAACTAACTTTCAGCTTGTGTGGTGTGTGATCCTATGTGTAGTGACATTCCACCTTCACCTGCATAGCTAGGCGTGGCTTTAACGTCATGCTGACCCCCCCTAATCAGCTCTGCCACCCTTTCAGGTCCAGTGAATGCCAGCATGTAACGTGTTTTTTTTTTTTTGTTTTTTTTTTTTTTGCAAAGCACATAGTGTATTATTTTTATTACTAAACATTGTGTACCTGTCAGTAATCTAAATAAGCATCCCTACATCTACTTCTAGCAAAGCACAGCGTTAACATGTGATTAACTTTAGCAACATTGTGTATCAGTAATGTAGACCCTAAGCTCTCACGTCCAAGGTCTCCAGCCTCATGATCTACATCTCCATCTCACCAACATCTGTAACAGAATCAAGGGGAACAACTACTCTCCCTCACCCCCATGTCTAACTTTGTTATTTTCCAATTGGCTCACCTGGTAATTTTGAAGTTCGTGTCCTATACTTTTATTAATGTGTGTCCATGGCCTTTTTTAATGCAATTCAACAATTTTTGTCAATTCTTATCAGAATCGAAAAATGTATTTCTCTTATGGTCAATCCCCTTAACAGAAATTTGAGTTGAAGCCTTATTATTTGTTATCTAAACTAGCCTAAGACAGAATACCGTTCACTTGCTTCCCATGTTTTAATCAAGACTAAAAATAATGTTTCTGAAAACTGCTAAGCAAGAACCCACCACAAAGGCCAAAACATATTCAATCCTTGTATACTTAAGAAGTATCGGCTTCTGAAGTAGAGCTAAGTAGAGCAAACACTGGAGATAGAAGTCGTCTCAAGAAAAGGCTTTTATTGCTGTTGTTCCGAGTTACAAAGCAGTATAACCAGCTGGTGACTTCAGAGGAAAAGAAGAAGTGAAGTCCCGACCTCCGTTGACAGTTGCCTTTTATCCTAGTCTTGCACTTCTCTACGCAGAGAGGGTGACTGCCTATCAGTGAATCAGTTGTTTATGTCTATGTGTTTGTATATTATCTGTACTGTACGTCATGTTCAGAATTATTATGGTGTCGACCGTTATCTATCAGCTAGTCTCACTGACATGGCCTTCTTGTTCTGTAGCGTGTGAGCAAAGCCTGCGTCAGGAGCCTGTTCAGATTGCGTTACAACCCTTACACTTTGTTTTTGCAATGTTTAAGAGAAGATATGACTCATCATTTGACAAAGTCCCCAACAACTGGGCCATGCTGACTTTCATTTTTGTGAAGTAAACTTACAATAACTGAGTTATCTGCGTATTTTAGATGATTCTGTTTTCATGGTCACTCTAACACATGCTAGTGTACAATATAAACAACAAGGGTGAGAGAACGGAACCTTGGGGTGAGCCAGTGCACTGGTCAGAGAGTTCACCATTAACTCTCACTCTTTGATTTCTGTTAGTTAAAAAGTCAAGAACCCAGCCTACAATGTTTAAATCAAGATTGAAATGTTCTATAAGCCGTTTGGCAAGCAGATATGTTTGCATCGTATTAAAAGCTGAGGTGAAGTCAATAAAAAGTAGGCGTACATGAGTACCTTTCCCCTCCAAGTGTTTGAGGAGCAGATGAAGCACAGTTATAGTACCATCCTCAACGCCTCTTCTCGGCCTGTAAGCGACTGCATGGGGTCAAGTGCATGCTCAGTTTTACGAAGAATTTCTGATTTGATTAGCTTTCCAAAATGTTTCATTACAATGGGTGTTAGTGCTACAGGCCGAAAGTCCCCCAACCTTTTGGGTCTATTCGATTTAGGGACTGGGACAATCACTGAATCTTTCCAGATTTGCGATTCCTGTTGCTTTCCCAGCGACAAATTAAAAATGTGCAAGAAAATTGAACTCAGTTCTTTAGCACAATTTGTGAGTGTGGCCACAGATGTTATCAGGACCCCAACTCTTGTTAACTTTGGTCGACTTAAAGACTTTTTCCACTTGTTTTTGTGTAATCTCAAAATGTTGATTATCTTTCAAGTTATTTTTAAGTTCCTGAACCTCATTTATAAAAAATCAAAGGTTTCAAGGTGAGAATAAAAATCCTTCAATGCATTTGCCAAATTAATGTTTGACTTAAAACCTTCAAGGAACGCTGCCTTGTGAAGACCAGTCAAGGTTTTCATGCGACACCAAAAAGAGCCTGTAGGAACCGATAGTGTAATAATGGTCATTAGCGTAATAACGATTTACAGCCGATAATGTGACTTATTACTTTATTGGCCTGACGAGACAAAAATCTTTTACAAATGTAATAAATTCAGCCAATAATGTGATAATACATCATTTCAAATGCATTTACTTTTTATTTTATGTTTTTGTGCTGTTTTTGCTAAATTGTTAGCTGACCTGTTATTTTGTGACTTTTTCATCAGCTTTTGTATTTTACTGTTTTTAGTGTTTTATTTTTTCACCTACGGTACCTTGTTGTATCTCACATGCTTTTCCTACCATGTAAAGTGAGTGTAACGCGGGTTCTTATGACGGAAAGGTCGCTGATTCCAGTCCCTCCTTCGACAAGTGCATGATGTCACCGTGTCCTTGGGCAAGGCACTTCTCTCACATTGCATATGTATAAATGAGTGCTTAGTGGCGCTCGGAAAGGCCAATGGCACAATATGGAAGCCTACCCAGGGCAGCTGTGGCTACAATAGTAGTCTGTAGCAGAAAGGGAGAGGTTTTGTCAAGAGAACTAGCATCATCATATAGTTTTTATAATCATTATCTTATTATCACTGTACCAAACTGTATTTCAGTCAGCGGTGGAACAAGTCCTCCGATACAGGGTACAGATATAGGAGCAGGAACTTACTATTAGTCCATTCAGCCACTTGGACCAACCACCAACCACTCTCACATGCGCCACATTCATGGACCCGCTTTACCTTCTGGGCTGCTGTCATGGTGTGATGCATATGTGACCAGCCACAGGAATGGGGGACACAAGTCGATTTTGGGCATTTTGAGATTTTCACATATTATTTATTGGTTTATTTGGTAGGGACAGTGCAAGTTAATGAACAAGCCACACCGGATTGTAGCCTTGGGCTAATTTCCATCCGTCGTCCCCCATGCGCACTCTCAAACACACTCTCATACATCCTGACCTATTGTACATGTTTTTAGTGGTAGGGGAAACCGGAGTACCCGGAGGAAACCTACGCAGACACGGGGAGAACATGCAAACTCCACACAGAAAGGCCCCGTCCAGGTGGGAATCGAACCAGGGACCTTCTAGCTGTGAAGCACGAGTGCTAACCGCTGTGCTACCGTGCCACTATTAAAGTGTAGTCTCCAAGCTTTCCAACGATGTGTAACAAATGGAAATCTGATAGGATCTTTGGGGTGTAGCAGTGATTTGAAGTTAACAACTCCAAAAAGCCCAAAGGGCTGAAAAACCTCTCCAAAGTTTTGGGCCATTCTCACCTCTCTGCTGTTGGGAGTGACAATAGGGCTCATTTACATCTCATTGGGATAAGCCACACCCCCTGTCAAACTCCCCCTCAAAGCAGTAAGGCAAGGCAAGTTTATTTGTAGAGCACAATTCATACACAAGGCAATTCAAAGTGCTTCACAGTTGCAGAAAAAATTACAAGAAAACAGATAAAATCAATCAATAAAACATCAACATAAAGTTAATCAATGACAGTAAAAGGCAAGAGTGCAGATAAAATAAAGCACAGGTATTAAGTCATGCTGTATGAATACTTGTGCACTCCCCACTTTTCAAAAATAACAGAAGCATGTATCACTTTGCTTTCACTTCACAGTTGTCTGTTACTTTAAAAAAAATCAAAATAAAATCTTTATGTTTATGGTTGTAAACATGACATGTGACAGTGAAAATGCTGCTGCGCTTCCCCCCAGTCCCTCCCTGTGTCAGCTCCACTCTCAGGCTGAGAGAGAGTTACAGACTCCGGACATAACTGAAGTTATAAACTTTAGAAAAGACTCCTGTACTACTTTAGTAATGCACATACAGGAGAGAAAAGGCCGACATCGCGCGCGGTTCCAGATTGTTTACATTTCACTGCAAAAAAACATCGTAACTTTATCTGGCCATAAAACCGAAAATATGAAGCGGATCTCTCTCAAATGAGAAGTGGCTGAAAGCTAGGGATGCGCTGACTACATTTATGGAGTAGTTTAAGTTTGTAGAGATCTTGATTTTGTGTAAATAGCAGGTTAATTCGTCGTGACTAGATCACTGTCTCCCATGCTAACACCGGCATGTTAGCTAACAGCGGCCACCAGCGATAAAAAAACAATCTTTCACTCACCCGTCTGAAGTAACCTTTGCCTTTTGCTCAGAAAAACTCGTCGTAAATCAATTTTAAAGAGTAAGTAGCGCCGGCCTCTGATATTATAGTGGGGTCAGCCCGGTGTTCCCCGGCTGCGGGTCTCGCTCATAGACATCATGCGCCTGACAATTAAAGTCCTGCTGTAAACTCTTCTAACCGATAGGCCTATAGGCAGTAAACGCTCGCCTCTCACCGCTCTTTCTTCTCTCTTCACCGCCTGGCACAGCACGGCCCGGTACGTGAGGATAATGGAGCAACAAGCGGCTTGATTTCGCTCATAACTCGCTTACTGATAACTTTATAACATATTATAAGCCTTGTAGATCTCGCATTGTAATAGCCTACAGCATGTTTGTACAACCTCAGAATAAGAACGTGTCGCAGTCCAGACAAGAAAAGTAAAATTAGCTACAGCAAACTCACCCACACCCACAGATTTCCCTCCGTTTGTTTGACTGGTTCGTTGTTGTAGCTCGATCGTGCTTAAATCCATGTTTTTCTCCGTGCAGCCCCAGCATACTCCATCACGCGTGTGCGGAGAGCCAAGTGCAGCGGCTCGTGCCATACCGCTCCTAACTCTAAGCTCTAAGTTTTATCTGATGTCTGCACAGCCTTATGCACATTAAATTAGGGATCTTTTTAGAATGGGGCAACACATGCATTGCGTCCTCACTTCTCTCCCAGTGCCGCCGCCTGTCATGCGCTCATTACGCACTGTGCTTGGGCCATCAGATGCTCCGAGAGGCACCACTGAGGCCTCTGTGATTGAATGACGTTGAACAGTATTTGCGCTGCTGTTTTATTAATGCAGCTGACAAAAAAGCGATCCATAGATATTAAATGAGAACGATGAGGAAGAGCAGAAAAGGAAAACTGCTAACATGGCCAGTGATCGGGGCAATTACGCAGCACCGCGGGTGGACCTGTGAACACCCACTTTTGTCCTTAGCCCACCCGACGATCCTTATCATTCACTTCACTGCCTCTCCCAGGACAGAGACATCTGCACGGTCTGCACCGTTGTCTGCAGGACGCACATCTGGCTGTCTCTGTGCAAATTGTTGCATCGTGCGCTCTGTTCCTATAACTTGTGTCCCCGACCTGTCATCCCTTCTTGCATCCTCTCTTTTATCAGCCCCTTTTTCAAATCAATTGACCTTATTTATTTGTATTATTCTTATTTATTTTGTGAATTTTAATACGCTTTCACAAGACAGAGAGTTGCATTTGTCCCGCTGTTAAGTGTACAGAAGAGAGAAAGAGAGAGGAGAGAATGTCCCGCTGTAGCGCGCTGCGATCAAAGGGCTGCGCTCCACATTTATAGAAAGGCCTTCTGTTTTTTCAATTTAGTAATTTTGTTTTCAAATTGAAAACAAAATAAAAATTGTAATTGATTTTCGATTATTATTTTGAAATGACAAACAAAGAAATAAAAAAACAAAGAACGAACCACGGCACCTTCTCCGGTCCATGCGTCCGTCCAATATTTTGGACTCTGCTGGACTGAGAATTGGAACAAAAAGAATGAATTCTCTTCAAAATGTGATGTTGCAAAAAGGCGTCTTGACCAACTGATAAAAAGGTTCAAACCTAATGTGTGTTTTTACAAAGGAACAATGCACATCTCAGGAAACGAAAATGCTGAAGTAAAAGGCACTGGACTAAAAATACTGGGACTAAATAGGCAAACGAAAAATGATGTATTCGCGTTTGACCTGAGTGATCTGATGGAGCTATTGCAAGAAACCAAAAACACTAAACGAGGCAAGAGACTGCGCCAATCGTTTATCCTTTTGGCTTTTTATCGCCTTTCAAACTTGGATTTAAATGCTTCTTTTATGAAATGCTGAGGCGTTGGAAATACGACGAATACTTGTAACCTTGTAACTTGTTGGAGAAAGTTCTCACGCAAAACATCCAAGGACTTTCAAATCGGAGGTCGTTTAAACAAACGAAGTTTACTATTTTGGAGAGGATGCTCTACCTGTGATGAGCTGACCAGAGTCAGGCTCACCGGCGGGGGTCTGTTGTAGCTTCTCATTCTCAGCTGCGCAAAGCGAGCGCACCTTACCGGACCCGCGCTCCTCCCACATGGCTCCATTATGCGTAAAAGCATGATGCTCTAAGCAAAATCGCGTGTTTGAAAAACTATGCAGCAATAGTTTCAATCGTCTTCATTTTTTTTTTTTTATAATATATTTTATTAACATTTTGCCGTGTTAAAAAACAAAAGCACACATAAAACCAATAACAAACTATATACAATGAGCATTCTGAGTTACAGATATTTTAGGAAGTAAAATAAATATAAAATATTCATATAAAAATAGCAAAAAACAAACTTAAGTCAAATGGACAAGCCCAAGGCCTTCCACTTCAAAGAACCTGCTCCTCTCTGCAGAATATCCCTGAGATCACCAGGTAAGTATTCCACTAGTGGGCGCCATAAATCCAAAAAGATATCATCATTGCCTTTTAACTTTGCACTCAGCCTTTCCATTGTTAATACTTTGAAAATTTCTTTATACCACTGAGTTACTGTTGGTGGCTTATCCTTAATCCAATTAAATAGAATACATTTTCGTGCTAAAAATAAAAGCTTAGATAATAACTTTGATTTGTTCTTGTCTCTCAACTTATTAGAAGATGGCAGCCCCAACAGAAACTGACCTTGGTCCATACAAATCCTACACTTCAATATAGCCCTGATTTCCTTGGTTATGCATAACCAATATTTTGATATTTTTGGACAACTCCATAAACAATGTATATATGTCCCATTTGCAACTTTACATTTAAGGCACAAAGGTGATCTGCTTGGGTCTATTTTATTTAGAAAAATCGGTGTCCTGTGTTGTCTATGTAATATTTTATACTGAATTTCTTTATATTTATTACTAAGGAATAGTGAGCGAGTAGATTGAAGACATTCTTTCCAGTCTTGTTCCCTGTAGTGGCATTGAAGATCTTCCTCCCATCGCTCAACAGTCTTTTCAATATTATGTGCATTATGGTCTTGCAAGCTGGCACAACACTGCTTAATGATAGATTTCTTCACATTAAGATCCAACACAGACTTCTCAATGGAACTTGGTAACATTAAATCTTGAGTGATCTTAAAATTTGCCTGAACAAAGTGCCGAACCTGTAAGTACGCAAAAAAGTCCTTCCGTGGGGTACCAAATTTGTCCTGAATTTGTGAAAATGACATAAGGACATTGCCTTCAAATAGATCACCAATTACTCTTAATCCTGTATCGTACCATCTTTGAAATATTGGACTTCTTAACCCAGGGGAAAATCAGGATTGTTCATTAAGGGTGTCAAAAAGTACAGATTAGTAATATGAGATGTATATTTGTTCATATCTCGCCAAGCTTTTATAGTGTTGCCAATCAGTAAATTGGCATGTTTTATGTTTTTCCTTCTTGTAAGTTCACTCATCAATGAATAAGGTGCACACCCCCAAGATTCAAGTGGTTTGTTTTGTCCTTTCATGTGTGAATGTATCCACTCATGAATGATTCTGCACTGACATGACCAGTTGTAAAGCATAATATTGGGGAGAGCAAGTCCACCCTTATCTTTTGGTAATTGTAAAGTTTTAAAGCTTAACCGGGGTTTCTTTCCCCTCCAAATAAATTTAGATAAATCTCTCTCAATATCTCTTGCCTTTTCTTAGTAAAACATATTGGAAGCATTTGTAAAGGATAAAGAAGGCGCGGTAATACATTCATTTTGATTAGGCTCACTCTTCCCATCCAAGACACAGGTAAATCCATCCATCTAGTGAGATCTCCTTTAACATTCTTATGGACCAAATCAATATTTTTCTTTAGAATGTTCCTAATATTTTGCGAGACATGAATACCTAAGTATGTGAATCCAGATTCAGACCAGGTAAATGGAAAATCATTCATCATAATACAATTTGCCAATGGCATGGCCAATGTCTTGTCAAAGTTAACCTTGTAACCAGATATAGAACCAAATGTTTTTATAACAGACATAACAGTCGGAATGGACATCTCAGGATTAGTAATAAACAGCAAAACATCATCTGCATATAACACAATTTTGTATTCAGACCCTCCAATCTTATATCCGGAAATACAATTGTTACTTCTAATAGCCTCAGCCAGTGGCTCAATTGCCAGTGCAAAAATTTGTGGAGAAATTGGATCGCCCTGGCGAGTTGATCGTCCAAGTCTAAACTCTGCCGATCGAATGCCATTCACAATTACACTTGCTTTAGGCGAATTATATAACAACTTAATAAGGTCAATAAAGCCTCTGCCAAGACCAAACTTTTCCATGACCGCAAATAAGTATGCCCACTCCACACGGTCAAACGCTTTTCAGCGTCAAGCGAAATGACAAGACCCTGTGTTTTAGTGACATCCGAGTGTTCTATGACATTCAATAGTTTTCGCATATTATTAAAAGATTGTCTATTTTTAATAAACCCCGTTTGATCGGGTTTAACAAGAATTGGCAAATAGTTTTCTAATCTTCTTGATAATATTTTTGAAAAAATCTTGCTATCTACATTTATCAAACTAATTGGGCGATAAGAGCTACACTGGTCTGCAGGTTTACCTTTCTTTAGTATCAGGGAGATATTTGCTGAATATAATGTGGAAGGGAGAGTGCCCGTTTCCGCCGAATGCCAGTACATATTTAATAACGGCCTAACTAATTGCTCTTGAAAGATTTTATAAAACTCAGGCCCATAACCATCAGGCCCACTCACTTTACCACTCTGAAGAGATTTTATCGCATATAGCACCTCATCTTTTGTTATCGGCCCTCCAAGGGCTGCTTGGTCATCTTCTGACAAAAATGGCAAACTAAGTTTTTCCAGGAAACTAGAATCAGCATTTTGTGATTCTGAGGTCTCTGATGAGTATATCTTTTGATAAAAGCTTTCCATTATATTTACTAACTTTCTATTTTCGTAGTGGTTTGGCCATTTTCATCTTTTAATGAAGGTATGGCTCGGATATCTTGTTTACCTGCTACCAGCCTAGCTAACAATCGCCCTGGTTTATCTCCCATTTCGAAAAATCTGTGTCTAGCATAAAAGACACTAGCCTCAGCTTTCTGGGTTAACAGTTGGTTCAAAGCTGAACGGGTGGCTTCTGCCTTTTTGTGCAAAGCTGGCGTAAAATCGGTTTTAAGTTGACTTTCCAAATGGCCTAACTCATGCTCTAGTTCAATTTGTTGTTTAGTAGCCTCCTTTTCCTAGCTGTACTATAAGAAATTATGGCCCCTCTTAAAAAGGCCTTCAGTGCCTCCCAAAGAATAGATGGGTTAGTATTTTCATTATCATTGGTTGACATAAACAGTTCAATTTGGTCTTTGATAAAAGTCACAAATAACGGGTTGTTTAAAAGTGACGGATTAAATCGCCAACTACGTGACATTTGTTGTGGTTGAGGTGGCATCACAACCATGTGGACATCTGCATGGTCAGATAGTACCCGTGTGCCAATGCCACACGACTGAACCCTGTCCACCACCGATCTGGAGGCAAAAAAGTAGTCAATACGAGAAAAACTGCGGTGAGGATTTGAGTAAAATGTATAATCTTTTTCAAGAGGATGAATGATTCTCCATATATCCAACAGTTGTAAATCAGAACATAATTCCTTTGTTGCCTCTCTCATTTTAGAAGTTGTATTTTTGGCCGGCGGGTTTTGGTCCAGCTCAGGATCCATGGTGCAATTAAAATCACCGGCAACTATACAAAATGTTGCCTGATTGGAAGAACTATCAGCAAGAAGTTTAGAGTAAAAATCTTTCAAAAATACATTTGGAGCATAGACACAACCCAACAAGATAATTCCCCATACAAATACCCCTTGATGATAACATATCTGCCTTGGTCGTCTTTAATGCATTTTTCTATGGTAAATGGAGTATTTTTATTGACTAAAATTGCTACCCCTCTTTACTGGATGAAAAGGATGAATAATACACTTGTCCAACCCACTCTCTTTTAAGTTTTTTGTGCTCTTCATCAGTTAGGTGGGTTTCCTGTAAAAAAAGCTATGTTACACTTCTCCTTCTTAAGCATAGTTAGGATCTTTTTACGTTTAACTGCATTATTTATTCCTTTAACATTAAATGAAATATACTTAGTTGCACTCATCACAAACCCAAAAATGTCTATATTGTGTAACAATTAAGAGTATGTATTATAGTTGGAGAGAAAAGGCACATATACAACTGATAACATAAAAGATTATGTAAACACACTCTAGAATGCTCAACTTGCTCAAACAATAACAATAAAAGAACAAAAATATTAATAACATGGGCGACAAGAACACGTCAATCCAGTTGAGTAAATTAAAACGCCCGAAGAACAGAGGTAGAACAGTCCTCAAAAAAAAAAAAAGTTCAGGCTTCTCAGTCCTGGGAGGAAGCAACACCTGTTGTGAGCCGACGTCAAAGAGGGAGCTCCTCATAACGGCACCCACACACTCCCGACAAAACTTCCGTCGAAAATTAAAAATAAAGTTACCGTACCTTTCAAATAAATAAAAATAACATACCGAAAGTCGCTGGTGTATTGTCACTCTAGAAAAGATGGAAAGAAGAATGAAACAGCGCCATGTGGACGTCTCTTTTCTGCCACTGTCTGTTTACTCGCGTGGCTCATCCAGTGCCTCAACAAAACATGTCGCTTCTTCAGCAGAATCAAAAGAGAAATTCTTGTCATTGTAGGAGAAGCGAAGGGTTGCTGGGTACTGCATCCTGAATCTGATGCCTTTGGTGATCAATTTTTGGCAAACAGAGTTATATTTTCTTCGCTGCTGAAGCACGGCCTGTGGAAGATCTTGGCGGATGGAAATCGTAGCTCCTTCAAACTGAGGTTTCAACTTCTTGCTAAGAGTCATCACCATCATAGCGTCTGTCGAATAATGAGGCTTCATGATGATGGCCCTCGGTGCTCCTGATTTTGGCTTACCCAAGCTTCTATGGCAGCGATCCAGCCGAATCCTGCCCTTCTTGGTCTCCATGTTGAGTAGTCTCGGCAGCCAAGTCTCAAAGTAAGAGACAGCATTCTTTCCTTCAACACCTTCTTTCACCCCGAAGATTCTAAGCTGGTCTCTACGCATCCGTGATTCTTGTTCATCCATTCTTTTAGTGAGCTCCACAAGCCTCGACTCCGCATCCATCATTCTTATATCCATATTGGCAATGATGTCCTCCGCATCAGAAATGCGGCCTTCAGCCTCTCCAGGCGCCTTGTATTGCCATCCAAAGTATTTTGAATTGTGTCCAGCTTGTCAGTGATAACCACCATCTTCTCTTCAACAACCGTGGCAACTGTGTCTCTAATATCCGCTGTTAATGCCGAGAAGTCGAAGGGATAGCCCGAATTTGCTTGGTTAGCTTCACCTGTGGTGCGCTCTTCGCTAGCTACACCTGTAGCCTCGGTGCTAGCTTGATTTCGGGTGGTCCTCCTGGGCCTCCTTTCAGTGTTCTCAGCTCCTTTTTTGCCGGTGCCAGACATGTCTAGTATCACCAGTAACTTCGTGAATATCAAATGGCAACCAAATAGGGTTAAATCTTCAACATTAGGAAAGTTTAATCGGGAGCTCTGCAGCGCTGATCCTCTCAGTGTGACGTCATACCGGAAGCCAATCGTCTTCATTTTATTCAGTCAGAGATGTCAAATAGCAGATGCCTGGGGGAGAGCGAGGGGAGAGCTGGATAACGTGCCCAAAGTTAGCCATAGCTGCGATCAGCTGAAATATAACACACAGAGAGAGGGAAAAAGGAAAGTAAATAGGCTAGTTGGTATTTCCTCTCTATAGGTATTCACAAAAGTTGGCACGGATCATATCCCGTCTTTCGTGGATGAAGAAATGCGAACATCTAAGGGCACACGCGGGGAACAGCGGAACTTGTCTCATTGTTGAAGTCCCGATGTTCCCGGGTCCGATGTTCCCCACTTCTATTGGCGGGGGAACATCGGACCCGGGGAACATCGGACCTTTTAATATGCGAGGTACCGATGTTCCCCGGGTCCGATGTTCCCCCGCCAATAGAAGTGGGGGAACATCGGACCCGGGGAACATCGGTACGCACCCTATTATAGTAGATCCATGTCTGAGTCTGAGAGCCACACAGGGGAAGCTTAGAGTCCTGAAGCCACACACGCACAATGACACGCCCCCACAGCGTGCGCTATTTCTCTGACAAAACAAGACTTTTTCAACCTGTAAACTGATGGACAATAGGCTTATGTATAAAACAGCCTTTTTGGCGTGGCATTTGTTGCTAAAGCATGTGTCAACAACACAACTGAAAGCAGCTCTGCTTCTCCTCCTCCGCGGTGTTTACTCAGTATGTAAATAAACACAGACAAAGTCACGCCCCTACTGCACGCTCCGAAACCCACCTCAAACTAGTCGTTTTGAACCTAAAGGTTTACGCTTTTAAATATACTAATACTGCTAGCTTAAACATGGAGAGGCTGCTTCGTGACTTCAACTGAACGATTCTGCACAAAAGTGAAAATCACCAATTTCCCCCAAAAAATCTTTGTTTACGTTTTTCTCGAGACACGGGCTGCCGACTTGTGTCCTTGGAATCCATGGCGGGTCACAAATGAGCTGCGACAAGTTATCTCAAGTGAAAAAGTATTATGATAAAACCAAACAAAAAGCAGTAAAATACAAAATCTGATGAAAAAACAGCACAAAAACAATCTTTAATGTGCTAAATTAAAATGTAATGTAAAAAACAGAAATTTGAAAAACGTTTACATTATCAGCCGGTAAATCGTTATTACGTTATCGGTTCCTACAGACCCCAGTCTGTTCTCAGTCATCTTTTTCTCTTAACTAATTTTTATACCTTTTTTGGCCCTTTAAGGAACAGGCCACCGTTTTTACAAACTGAGATATGTTCTTACCTGAGCTTAGACGAGTTCATCTGTACCTGTCTGGGCTTCACGTGTGGCTTCAGTCATGTAAACACAGCACAGACGGCGTTAGCATTTAGCCTCTCTCTTCTCCTCTATAGCTCCAAACCAGGTGAAGATAGAAGCTACCAAACTCTTCCACGTTTTCCTATTTAAATATGGTTACGTGAAGTGTTACACCATAAAGTATAATTACACACAATTAAACAATGTGGATTTTCCAAGCGGATAAAAAGGGGAACTATATTGTAAGGCGTAATAATACCAGGAGTAAAGTGACATCTGCGCAGTGATATCTTCACTTTACTGTGCCGTCGCCGAATTACTCCTGGTATTATTACGCCTTACAATATAGTTCCCCTTTTTATCCGCTTAGAAAATCCACATTGTTTAATTTTGTGTAATTATACTTTATAGTGTAACACTTCATGTAACCATATTTAAATCGGGAAACGTGGAAGAGTTTGGTAGCTTCTATCTTCACCTGGTTTGGAGCTATAGAGGAGAAGAGTGAGGCTAAATGCTAACGCCGTCTGTGCTGTGTTTACGTGAGGGGGGACACCCTAACCCTAAGACCAGACAGGTACAAATGAACTCGTCTAAGCTCAGATAAGAACATATCTCAGTATGTAAAACGGTGGCCTGTTCCTTTAAAATTTCACATTTGAGTGATTTACTAACATTGTGAAGTTCCATGGCTGAACCTGCTTAAAAACTCACCTTTTTCCTGTATAAATGATTTAACAGATTTATTTACCCAAGGCTGATTATTCGTTTTTAATTTAATCTGTTTAGATGACATCATGTCTCTACAGAAAAACATGTATGAACATACTACATCCGTCAGTTCATCCAAATCATCCCCACAACTGTCTTTAAATATATTCCAGTCTGTACAGTCGTAGCATTCCTGTAGACATAGGGTAGATTCCTCAGTCCAAGTTTTATTTCTTTAGTCTTGACCTTCTCCCTCTTCAGAACAGTCTTGTATATGGACATTAGGTGGACACAGTTATGGTCTGAGAAGCCCAGTACCGCCTTAAACGCGTCCTTCACCGATCCATAACAAAGATCCAAAGATTTCTGATAGACGACAGTGTGTGAGTGTGGGTGGCACCGTGTCATCATTTCTAGAATGCCCTACATGTATTAGGACCTATACTTTTTTCTGTGTATATGAATGACCTGCCAAATGTTTGTCAAAATGTCCACTTTCAAATGTATGCAGATGATGCTGTAATTTTTACTCCTGCCAAAACAACTAAGGAGGCATCATCTACCCTCACTGCAGCTGACAGACATACAGCAGTGGCTCAACAACTCATCCTTACTCTTAAATAAAAAGAAAACCGTGTCAATGTTATTCACAAAAAAATCTATTAAACTTCATCGGTCCAATGTGTTCCTTGGAGACACTGAGCTTGACTTTGTTGAGGAGTTCAAGTATCTCGGGCTCACACTGGATTCAACACTCTCCTTTAAAAAACACATTAAACTCACTGCAAATACAATCAAGTTAAATTTATAGAACTTCAAACAAATTTCTACACTCAATGATATTTTCACACATAGAGTACTGTATTACAACCTGGTCACTTACTGGAGAAACAAAAAACCCATAGAAATCCTCTTCAAAAAGTCCATAAAAATTCTGGATCAAAAGCCTTGGTCATATCATCACTGCAATATCCTGGAAAAATATAAAAAGCTAAATTTTCAAAATTTCATACATTTTAAAAACTGTTGCCTTGTTTACAAAGCACTTCATGGTCTTGCCCCGCCCCCACTATGTAACTACATTAAACCTAAAGCACTGAGCACCAGAGCCTCATCCAGAGGAGATGTGGAGATCCCACAAGGACAAACAACATCTGGACAAACTGTGCTGTCCGTCAGAGGAGGCCAGTCTTGGAACAGCTCCTACAGACATAAGAGAATGCCTAACTTACAGCTCCTTTAAGAAACAACTTAAACATCACCTCAAAGTAAATCAGTCATGCACTCATTTTAACTAAAATGTAATTTGTAAAGTTTTTATATTGTGTTTTGTTCATACATTGTGTTACCTGTGTGACCTGCCTCGGGACTACAGATGTAAATTAGCAGTTTTGCTATAATCTGGCACATTTACCATTTGTATACAACTTGTATATGATTGTTCATTAATGTGTGTTGTCCCGATCAAATAAATAAATAAATAAATAAATAAATTGCCCCTGCCTCATGGGGCAGGTGATGTACTGGTGAAAGTTCACTAGAGACTTTATGAGGCAGACATGATTAAGGTCTCTCAGTATAAAATTCAGGTGAGTTTGACTGAAGCTTCTGCACAGCGTCGTAGATTTGGTGGCAATGGCAGCAATAACTTTTGTATGAGCGTATACCACCGTGAAGAAGAGCTGTGGGAATTACGGTAAGTAATATGGGAATTTCTCTGCAGATAACTCAATTTATTTTTCTTATTTTTTTAAATTTTGTTTATTGACAAGTCAGAACAATAAGTTACAACTAAACAAAGGTCTTTGATTATTTTTTGCCCCCCTCCAACAAAAAGACAACAAAAAACCCCAAAACCCAAACACAAAAACAGAAAAGAAAAACATTAATAAATAATAATAAAGAGAAGAAAAAATAATAAATAAAAAGCCCCAACCCTCCCCCATAGAGCCCTGCACGGGCCTGATTTCTGGGCCCGAGCCCGGCCCGGCCCGGCAGACTTTTATAATTAGCAGGCCCGAGCCCGGCCCGCGGCCCGCCTCTTCTCTCTCTCGCTTGCTCTCTTTTTTCCCCCTCAATATTTTCCAAATGCGTGATTAAACAACGCTGCAACAGTTGACCTGTATTGTATGAATAAATAAACACTTCTATCTAAACGTAACATAAAGCACAGTGTTTATTTTTTATTGTTGGGAGGAACACGCATGCATTTGCTGGAAGCTCTGCGAAAACATACCGTCGATAGAAGCACTCCGCACGCGAACCGCTCCGTCCTCTCTCTCCATACCGCTTTGCAGAGGTTTACCCACGGCGGGGAACCCCCATGCCACAGCCCACGGGGTGGCAGGTACATGTTTGTGGCAAGAGGTGGCGGGTCAAGACGGGGCGAGAGGACATCGCGTCGATAGAAGCACATCCGCACGCAAACCGCTCCGTCCTCTCTCTCAATACGACCGCTTTGCAGAGCTGTACGCACGGCGAGGAAAACTCCCACGCCACGGCCCACGGGGACGGCAGGTACATGTTTGTGTTGAGTTGGCGGGTCAAGACGAGGTGTGAGAGTGTGAGAGAGGGAGAGAGGGAGTGAGGAGAGCGGGTGCTGCATTTAATGTCGCCATTTAAGTTGATTAAAAAATAACAGCACAACGCATTGGCAGGGGAAAACCAAGCCCGAGCCCGGCCCGTGTCCGACGCAATGATGCGGTAATGGCCCGAAGCCGGCCTGCGGGCCTTCGGGCTGTCGGGCCCCTCGGGCCTCGGGCTCAAATGCAGGGCTCTAATCCCCCACACCCCTGCGGTCCTAGAAGGCATTATGACAACCCATCTCCACTGTTAACCAATCAGAAATGGAACCCAAATCAGTCGAGCAAAAATATAATTCCCAATGAAACTTACAACTAGGGCTGCACAGTATATCACAAAAAACAACAACAACAACAAATAAATAAAGCCAAACAGAACAATAGCTTTGTATCGCAATATTAAGTGATCATAGCAATACATCGCTAAAGTCTTCATCGGACTGAGATCGACAAACTGATGTCAGAAAAATACAAAGAAACATTAGGTTTATAAATGTCTGAATTTTGTCTTTTAGTTAAATTCTAGTTTACTGTGGTGCTGATGTATTGTTATTCAAGTCTTGTTTTGACACAGTTCGGTGAAAAACACTATAATTTGTCAGAACACACTTACAACATTTTTAAGGTTTTAGTGTAGTTAATCATGGCGCCCCATGTGGTATCAAATTGGGATGGTTGGCCTCTTAAATCATATTTAATCTTTTCCAGGTCAAGAAAGAGCAAGAGATCCTTATACCAATGCAAGGCTTTTGGGCCATTCGTTGATTTTCATTCTAATAGTATTTGTCTTCTAGCTATTAAAGCTGAGAAGGCAATAGTATTCCTTTCATAGTTTGTGTATGACTCAAGTCCATACACAAACTATGTGCCTTTGGCCTCACCGCTCGAGGCCAAAGGCAGAGCAGTGAGTCAGTCATAACGTGTGTTAGCGTGTGTGTTAGCTATTTATGAAACTGTGTTGCATGTCAGCTCCTTATAACTGCATTATGTGAAGAAACTTCCCTTTTTACTGTGATACATATATTTATTTTACTGCTAAAGTTGCATGGGCTGCATCTACTCGGAGAGAGGGCCGGAGTTAACTGAATCGAAGCCTCTTGTCTTCTGGGTTTGAAAAATGCCTCCAGAAAATACTTATATTTCTCTGAAAAATTAGTACTCCATAGTGATAGAGGTACAGTATATCATATAAATGCCTATACTTTACTTTGGAATGGCTACAATAGCAGGATACAGATCCTTTAAATAATCGTGATTACAATTATCGATAAAGACATCGTCTCCTCGCGGAGTGTTCACCTTCAGCTGAACGACCATCTTTACAGGTGAGTCGAGACTTTGAGCTGTGTCTTCACTGACACCAAAAGAGCAAATGAAACAGAGGCAGAGGGAGGGGCATTTAAGCCAGAGTGATGCACTGTTTCAATTTCTACCTCATGTTATGCAATCCATATACTTAAACATAAGTCAGCTAAGATGTTAAAAATAACACATTATTCCATTCCATACAACATTAACACTGTGCCTCAGATGGTCAAGTGGTCCTCTTATGACCAGGAGGTTGGCAGTTCTTTTTCATTAAAACATGCTCGCTTGTATCATGCAAGTTTGCTGGTGGGACTGTTATGTGTCAGGGTGACAGTGACTGCTAATGAAGGACCATTCAGTCTCAGGGCAGCTGTGGTACATTTGCTTAAATCACCAGAGTTTTGGAGAATTCATAATGTCGTGTTTTCCAACGCTTGTCAACAGTTACGTAAACAAATGAAAGAGTTTGTGCGATATGTCACGCACATGAACAATGTTTGCTCACGTAAGACCTCTTTGCAATGCGGCTGAACAGGTCTGAAGGGTGTTTTTCGTTTCATTATTAGCTCTGTACACACGCAAACGTACGATACTATCAATCTGCAACATGGTGAGGAATTTTCCATCACGAGTTCACAAACATTCCACTGCCAGCGTTGCCCGAGTTGGCATTTCTCTGCAGATAACTACATTTATTATTATTATTATAATAATGACAATAACAATGATGCATTGGTTTCATGCAACTCTTTTTTTGGACTCACAAAGACACACTACATCCCTTATACATTCACTCCACACTTGATGAAAGCAAACTACAATTGTAACCACAGCTGTTCTGAGGCAGACTGACGAAAGCAAAACTGCCATCACCTGTGAACAGGGCAGGGTACTGTTAAACAACACCAGTATGGTATAGAACAATACGTTTCAGTACTATTGAAAACAGGTATTGATAAAAAATATATATATTTTTAAGAGACCCAAGTTAGGGCTGTGCATTTAATCAAAATTCAATTAAGATTTTGATTAATACGCTAAACGATTATAAAAATGGCATAATCGTGGAAAAAATATTATTAGAGATGCCCTCCCGCTTGTCCATCTGATCAGTGCGGAAAGTCTGTCCAGCGTGGTTTGTTTATGAGCGCGTCTGAGCCACTAAACTACAAGCACTGTGTGATGGTACTGTTGTATTTGTCGCTCAAAGAAAAAAAAACAGTAAATCCTCTTTATAAGTATCTCATGTGTTAATGCCACTTATAAGTGCTCACCTTTTGCTGAAAGAAGAGCCAACAAGAGCAACATAAGTTTTGAAGCCTCTCATATCCTTTGCCCAGCTGCTGGCTGTGCAGAAGATCTCACGGATTAAAGCAAACTCGCATTATTTCAGGCCGCTGAGATTATCTTCCCTTCACATTTCACGTGCCATGGCTCATGCTTTGGACTGACATAAAAACAAACTCAGCTGTGTGATGATGTCATCAGGCCACACAGGTGTGAGGGCTGGCCAGCAGGAGGCAGGTGTGAAACAGAGACCTCTCCTCAATCAAGACATACTTGATGTCTTGTCTTCATTGTTGCACAGCTTTGATGTAATATCTGTTAAGAAATGTTTAAGACCCCAGGAAGAATAGCTACTGCTTCATTTCAGTAGCTAATGGGCATCTAAATAAACAAACAAACAAACTTGATATAATTTGTACTTTTTGACTGTTCAAAGAACAATATTTAGTATTGTTTTTACCATTTACCATTTACCAGTATTGTTTTTTGATTAATGAACAAAATAAAGACTTTTTCTCCGCTATATGCACAGTGTCACCACGTGATAGCTCAGGATTCCGTAACCCTAGCTTCACTGGAGGAAACCTCCATGTTCATAACGGTGAGGCTAACAGCAAACGCAAAATATAAATAAAAACAAGCGCAAAGTTTTGAACGAGCCTCGGCCTGTAAGTAGTTTAAATGGTATTGAGGTCATGTTATATTGTCATTATTTCACACTACTAGCTTTAGCTCCAAGATAAAAGCTCCTTAATGAGCACTGCCGTTTTCTTTGGGGCAGGATTCACAGAGAACATGATGTTTTTAACACGTAGCAGTGACTGTCCATCAGTAACTCGTCCTTTTACCAAATCCTGAGCTATCTCTTCATTTGTTTGGGACCCTGCTAATTGTACATGTAAACGATACGGGACAGGAAGTACAGCGCCGATCTTTATTGTCCAGGAAGAAATCACGTGGGGACACTGCATATAGCCCAAAAATATATAAGTAATAAAAGTATCCAGGTATCCAAGCATTACCCAAATCTACTGAATCAAAATAGCGACAAAGATGAGACGTAAATGAGGATGTAAAAACAACACACAAAGAAAAAGAAAATGTGACAAAAAAGCATAAAAAAGCGACACCAAAATTCTAAAAATGCAACAAAAAAGTATCAAAAACTTGACAAAAAAAGGGATAAAAAAGTTTCCGCGGCAACAGCCCATGTAAACACAAGGAAAAATCTCATATCCGTTTTGTAGTCTTTCATATGAGGCATTACTGTAGGCTGTAAGAAGTCTTTAGGTTTGGGTAACGGCGAACTGGAGAAAATGCGTGTCAGGGTTAGGGTGGGGGTTAAGAGGTTCAAGGAAGCTACTTGTTTTAGCTCAAATACATGATACAAATTTAATCAATCAATCAATCAATCAGGGGGACACCCGCGCCGCTCGTTGCCACCCACTGCTGACGCTTATTTGGACATTATGTTTGCCTGGATACTTGATTCACCTGAACTTTACATTGTCTTTTTTACTGCTCTGTTTTATTGCCTTAATGTTCAGTGCAGCCCTATGAAGCAACTCCTGTTGTGATACTGGGCTATACAAAACCATTGATTGAGAAATTTAAAGGAAGTGTCTTTAAGAAATAAATGAACATTATTGTTCTGTTTCATGGTTCTAGATGATATTGGCGTATTCTTTTATATGGAGAGAAGACGGAGACTCGTTCTTTAAAAATCAAAATCATTATTTTATTCCATAACATTACAGACTAAAACAAAAGTTTATGCAGAGCGCTACATGTCAGCCAGCGAGGAGGGAGAAGAAGAGACCGCACCTTTTGTGCGCGAGTAATTTATAGGAACAGGTCCTTGTCGAACCGATCAGTGCTCTTGGAATGTTCTTCCTCTGCGCAACCTGACTCCTCCTCCCCCAGTGGATCCGAGAGTAAACACAACAATAAAAGGGGGGACCTTAAAGCAGAGCTTATACATCACAGTTTCATATATAATCATTAAAGCCTAGAAATATTTCCACAATGACAAATAGTTTAGTTCAGGTATTGGTATCGTCAACCAAGTATCGTTAAAGTACTGGTATCGAAAAAATGTAATCATATTTAGCCCTGCCTATGACTGAAGCTGAAAGAATAGTTAGCCATGAATGGTCAAACTACCTCAGTGTATTGAGCACGAAGGTCTCTTTGTCCCTGAGTGACATGTTGGAAATGAACTTCCTGATTCAAACAGCCTCTCTTGTTTGGAAGCACTTCCCCAACACTAGAGTTAGAAATTATGAACTATATACTAAACTTGCCAGCGAGCTGAATTCTCACGCTATTTGTGAGTTTACAAACACCCAAGAATCCATCTTGAACCACTCCCACCTTCACCGTTTGGACAGAACAAAAATTGGTTCTGGTGAAGAAGACACTATTTAACAACGCGTGATAACACACAAACACAAGGTGCTGCAACACATAACACAAACATACATAACTTTTTTCTAAACTAAATGGATTGCGGTACTTCTTCATCCCCAGAGTTCGATTTTAGGGCCAGTGCTTTTCAACCTGTATATGCTTCCTCTTGGTGATGTCATCAGGAGACATGGAGTCAACTTTCATAGTTATGCTGATGATACTCAGTTGTACATCTCCATGTCTCCTGATGACACCAGGCCAATGGATGCACTTTTTAACTGCATTTTAGATATCAAATCCTGGATGGCAGAAAACTTTCTCCAGCTTAACCAGGACAAAACTGAAGTTTTAGTCATCGGTCCTGAGGCCCAGAGAGAGAAACTTTTACCCAAACTACAGTCATTGTCTTTTAATCCTTCCTCACAGGTGAAGAACCTGGGTGTGATTTTTGACTCTGAGCTGACTTTATTTATTTATTTATTTATTTGAGCTGTTTACATTGATTTAGTTACAAGAGTCATATCATTACACAGTAATGAAAGCTCCAAAGGAGTAGGCTGAAGCTGGAGCTTATGTGCGCCTACCCCTATATTCAGTATTCTCAGTACTCGTGCATTTTACATTTGTGTTCCCATAGGGAACTCAATAACAACTGTAACAATTCACATTATACTGTTATAATTTACCATAATATGCAAAAAAAACATAAACTAAAAAATTGTACAACCACAAGCGTGTACCTGATAACGAGTTAGTTTTTCCTATTACAATTACTGTTTCAACAATACAATCAATCAGTGATATAGACCTTACAATTTGCATCCTTTGCATTAAGAATATCACAAAGATAGGTTTTTGCCATCTAAAGAACATAGCCCCGCCCCATTCTCTCTCGGGCCAACACGGAGACGCTGATGCTTTTATCACCAGTCGTATCGACTACTGCAATGCCCTGCTCTCTGGTCTTCCCAAAAGAGTATCTCAGGTTTACAACTTTTACAAAATTCAGCAGCTCGTGTCCTGACAAAGACCAGGAGGCGGGACCACATTACACCGGTTTTAGAGTCGCTGCATTGGCTCCCCGTGTGTTTCAGGATCGATTTTAAAGTTCTTTTAATGGTTTTTAAATGTCTTAATGGTCTTGGTCCTTCTTATCTTTCAGAAATACTTTTACCTTATGAACCTTCGCGGTCCCTGTGCTCCTCCAGTAGGCGTCTCTTAGTTATTCCAAAAGTCAACAGAAAGACTCACAGGGAGGCGTCTTTCCAATATTATGGCCCTCACTTCTGGAACGACCTGAGAAGGAGCTCTACCAGTTTCCTCTGGAGGAGCCCTCTGCCTCGGGAGCGGGGATTGGCTGTGGCTGCTGTGGTGCTGTCCTGTGGGTGTCTGGATGGAGGTGTGGTGTTTCTACTGCGCCTCCTCCGGGTGTCCTGTGTTGGTGCCCTGTGGCTGCAGCCGAGATGCTGCTCCCGATGCAGACGGCTCCTTGGATGGTGTTTCCTTACCTGGTTTATCTGTACCCAGCCTTACCTCAGCCTTATGTCCATTGTGTCCATTGTTTTACCTTGAGTGTGTGTGTTGTGCTTGTGTGGTGTGTCTCTGGGAAGGTGGGTGGGGAGAGTGTGAGTGCGACAATGTGTTTGTATTTGTGGGAGGAGGTGGGTGTGAGAGAATGTTTTTAAATCTGTAAAGCACTTTGTGTTACATGAAATGTATGAAAAGCGCTATATAAATAAAGATTGATTGATTGATCCAATCAGCAGCAAATGTTTCTCCAAACGTGCGACCTCTCCCCGAACAATTGATTGATGTCAGTGTAAATGTTAAGGCACTGTAATATCAATCTGGCTCTTGCCAGGTTACATATACAAGAGCGGCGATCAACTTCTCATGTTATGTGTGCTGACTTTCATAGAGACTGATCGAGATGGGATCCTGGTTATCACGACAGCAAAATGAGGAGCAGCGATGCCAAGAGGAGCAGCGATGCCAAGAGGAGCAGCGACGCCAAGAGGAGCAGCGACGCCAAGAGGAGCAGCGACGCCAAGAGGAGCAGCGTGAAGCAGCGCTTCGTGAAGAGCAGCATCAGCGATTAATGGAGTATCTATTGAGAGGAATGATGATGGAAGAGAATCTAAAGACAATCCTCAATTTATTGGAGGACATCGAAGAAAACGTTGACGATCTAGAAGCACGTAAAAAATTACAACAATGGCAGCAACAGCAAAACCCAGACACAAAGAAGAAATGTTATGATCCCAATGACCCAGACCTGACCTTTGCAGATTCAGACACAGAAGATGACCATGACTGTGAGTAAAACATTCTACAGGTGCTCGTCCTATAATTAGAATATCATGAAAAAGTTCATTTATTTATTTAATTCAACTTAAAATGTGAAACTAATATGATATAGACTCATTACAAATATATGATAGACTCATTACATGCAAAGTGACATATGTCAAGGCAAGGCAAGGCAAGGCAAGTTTATTTGTAGAGCACAATTCATACACGAGGCAATTCAAAGTGCTTCACAGTTGCAGAAAAAATTACAAGAAAACAGTTAAAATCAATCAATAAAACAACAACACAAAGTTAATCAATTACAGTAAAAGGCAAGAGTGCAGATAAAATACTTTCAGTTTTCATATGCACGGGTAAAAAGAGCTGTTTTCAGCCTGGATTTGAACATTGTCAGAGTTGAGGCCTGTCTCACATCCTCATGAAGACTGTTCCAGATTTTAGCTGCATGAAACTGAAACGCAGCCTCACCGTGTTTATTATTGACTCTGGGAACCACCAGGAGACCCCTCCCTGAAGTTCTCAGGGCCCGAGATGGTTCATACGGCTCTAACATGTCAGAGATGTACTTTGGTGCTAAACCATGAAAAGACTTGTACACAAGCAAAGCTGTTTTAAATTCTATTCTCTGAGTGACAGGAAGCCAGTGCAGAGACCGGAGCACTGGACTAATGTGGTCGTATTTCCTGGTTCTTGTCAGGACTCGAGCAGCAGCGTTCTGGATGTTCTGCAGCTCTAACAGCTCGTTTAGACAGGCCAGTGAGCAGGCCGTTACAGTAGTCTAACCTGCTGGAGACAAATGCATGGATGAGTCTCTCTAAGTCTGGTTTTGACACTATTCCTCTGATCTTAGCAATGTTCTTCAGATGGTAAAAAGCTGATGATGTTATTGCTTTGATGTGGCTGTTTAAGTTCAGGTCTGAGTCCATGATTACTCCTAGATTTCTAACCTGATTTTTTGGTTTTAGAGCAAGAGACTCAAGGTGACTGATAACACTTTGTCTTTGTGTCTGTGGGCCAAAGACAATGATTTCAGTTTTGTCTGAATTTAGTTGGAGAAAGTTGTTTTGCATCCACAAACTGATCTGTTGGATGCAGTGACAGAGAGTATCTACAGGCCCATGTTCACCTGCCGTCAGTGACACGTAGATCTGAGTGTCATCTGCGTAGTTGTGGTACGACACATTGTTGCTGTTTATTAGCTGACCCAATGGAAGCATGTACAGGTTGAATAAGAGGGGTCCCAAGATTGACCCCTGGGGGACTCCACAGGTCATGGAAATTTTGTCTGAGACACAGTTGCCAATTTCGACAAAGTACGTCCTATCCTCGAGATAGGACTTGAACCAGTTTAGAGCAGTACCAGAGATTCCCACCCAGTTTTCTAACCTGTGAAGTAAGATCCCATGGTCCACTGTGTCAAAGGCAGCGCTCAGGTCCAGCAGAACTAAAACTGAGACCTTACCTGCATTGGTGTTCATACGGATATCATTTGTCACCTTGATCAGAGCTGTCTCAGTGCTGTGGTGGGGCCTAAATCCTGACTGGAAAGTATCAAACACATTGTTAGATAGGAGAAAGTAAGTGAGCTGTTGATATATTACTTTCTCTAGGACTTTTCCTAAAAACGGTAGGTTTGATATGGGCCGGTAGTTGTTCAGTACCTTGGGATCAAGGCTGCTCTTCTTTAGAAGAGGCTTAATGACTGCGGTTTTCAAGGCCTTTGGAAATGCTCCAGTCTCAAATGAGATGTTAACAAACTGAACAAGTTGTGGTAACAAGCTGGTCAGCACAGACTTCAGAAATCTAGTGGGTAATTCATCAAGGCAGCATGTACATGAACTCAGACCGGAGATGACCTCTTCGATTGTTTTGTCAGTAACAGGTGTGAAATGTGTCAGCTCAAGGTGTCTAGTTGGTGGCAGGGTTGGTATTTGTGTTGTGGAAATTATGGCATTTTTTATGCCTTGGACTTTATCATAAAAAATATTGCAAACTCATTGCACTTAGATGTAGAGATTAGTTCTAAGGGCAGTGAAACTGGAGGGTTAGTTAATCTGTTTACTGTGGAAAACAGAACACGAGAATTGTTTCTACAGTTTGCGATGATTTTAGAGAAGTATTTCTCCCTTTCTCCACGCAAAATCTGGTTGAACTCACAAAGCACTTCTTTGTATATCTCACAATGAACCTGGAGCTTTGACTTGCGCCATTTCCTTTCGGCTTTTCGGCACTCCCTTTTCTGTGCCCTGACCGAATCTTCACTTCTCCAAGGTGCCTTTTGTCTATTGTTAACCATTTTTACCTTGACAGGAGCAATAGTATCCAAAACATTTAAGACGCTTGATGTATAAGAGTCCAACAGATTATCAACATTTGAACATGGAGGATTTTCAAATCTGATCATTTCCATAAACTGTGTCCCTGTTGTATCATTTATGTGTCTTCTTTGAATAACTCCAGGCCCAACCACTGGTTTTGGTGTAACAGACAAGTCAAAAAAGACACAAAAATGATCAGATAAAGCAACATCAGCAACATTCACATTTGATATATTAACACCTTTTGTAATAACTAGATCTAGAGTGTGACCTTTGTTGTGGGTCGCCTCACTCACGTGCTGAGTTAAACCAAACATTTCAAGAACAGCATTAAGTTCTTTTGCATGCCTGTCATTGGTCACATCCACATGCACATTAAAATCACCTGAAATGACCAAACAATCAAAATCAGTGCATATAAATGAAAGTAATTCAGTGAAGTCTTCGATAAAACAATTCTGTGGTGGTTTGTAAATAGTCATATAAAGAATGGAAGATTGTTTTATCTCCATTTTGAAAGACACATACTCAAATGATAGAAAAACCCCAAATGACAATGTGTGGATGACTATATTGTCCCTGAATATTGCACAGACACCCCCGCCCCTCTGGTTTTGGCGTGTTTCAGACACAAAATTGAAATTTGATGGACTACACTCAATCAAAACTGCGTTACCAGTGTTTTTGTCAAGCCATGTTTCAGTTAAAAACATAAAATCTAGATTATAAGAAGAAATAAAACTATTTATTAAAAAGGACTTGTTTTTTAACGATCTGGCATTGAGTACAGCATGTTTAAGATTTATCTGTGTTTGAGTGGATGGAATCTTTTTTGCAAGGGATATGGATTAGAGTTCTTTGATTGGACGGTCTGACTGTTGCCCTCTTATCTAATCTATGTTGTTTGACTATACTAATTGTTTCAGAAGAACACATTCCCTCTATGGACCTCTGGTTGGTTTTGAGTTTGCTATGCATGGTAGCAACGCAGAGGCCCTTAATGTCCTAGACAGCAGCAGTGAAGCTGCTGGAAATCGGAGGTGGGGGAGGGGCATGATACTTCTTCGGGGATGAAAGCCTTGGTCTTGACATGACTGGAGTGCGGGGAGTCATTTGAATCCCTTGTTTTATCAAGGCTTCAAAATGGCTGGGAAATCCCATAGGTGACTTTGGTCAAGCCTTTATTTGTTATAATTTTGATGATTATGGCTCACAGTCCATTTTCAAAATATTCTAATTGTATGAGATGTTTAATTTGGGGTTTTTACAAGCTGAGCCATAATCATCAAAATGATAACAAATAAAGGCTTGACATATGTCACTTTGTATGTAATGAATCATATGTGACCAGTCACAGTCTATTTTGGGCATTTTGAGATTTTCACAGATTATTAAAGTGTAGTCTCCAAGCTTTCCAACGATGTGTAACAAATGGAAATCTGATAATATTTGGAGGCGTAGCGGTGATTTGAAGTTAACAACTCCAAAAAGCCCAAAGGCCTGAAAAACCTCTCCAAAGTTTTGGGCCATTCTCACCTCTCTGCTGTTGGGAGTGACAAGACCAACTTTACTCCAAGTGACTCCCTTTGTGAGGCGTTTGCAGACCACTTCAGGGTAAAGATAGACACGATCAGATGTAATATTTTATCTACTCAAAATAATACGGTTTTAAATGCATCTGGTTGTCTACTTGTTCCAGAGGAAACACTGCACAGTTTTGTCATGGTTAATGCTGAGATGCTTGATAAAGTTTTCTCCTCAGTGAGGCCCACCACGTGTCTTTTAGACCCGGTCTCAACCCCGTTTTTTAAAACATTTTATGGATCCTTTAAAGACGAACTTTTAAACATGATGAATTGCTCTCTTCAGACTGGGGTCTTCCCTGCTGCCTTTAAGGGGCGGGGCCTCTACTGAAGAAGAGCAATTTGGACTGTAATGATTTTAACTATTTTAGACCGGTATCCAACTTACCATTCTTAAGCAAAATCTTAGAAAAACTTGTCTTCATCCAACTTAATGATTTTATTAGTGCAGATAACGTCCTTGAGAAATTCCAGTCTGGCTTTAGGGTAAACCACAGCACAGAGACGGCCCTCTTAAAGATTTTAAACGATTTTAGATTAAATTATGACTCACAGAAGGTCACAGTGTTGGTTCTACTGGATCTGAGCGCTGCCTTTGATACAGTCGACCACACTATTCTTTTAACTCGTTTAAAACACATCGGCCTCTCTGGTGTTGTCCACAAATGGTTTACATCCTACCTCACAGACAGGACCTTCATGGTGAGTGTGGATACCTGCTCCTCTAAGGTCCATACAATTACATGTGGTGTGCCCCAGGGTTCGATTTTAGGCCCAGTGCTTTTAACCTGTATATGCTCCCTCTTGGTGATGTCATCAGGAGACATGGAGTCAACTTTCATAGTTATGCTGATGATACACAGTTGTACATCTCCATGTCTCCTGATGACACCAGGCCAATGGATGCACTTTTTAACTGCATTTTAGATCAAATCCTGGATGGCAGAAAACTTTCTCCAGCTTAACCAGGACAAAACTGAAGTTATAGTCATCGGTCCTGAGGCCCAGAGAGAGAAACTTTTACCCAAACTACAGTCATTGTCTTTTAATCCTTCCTCACAGGTGAAGAACCTGGGTGTGATTTTTGACTCTGAGCTGACTTTAATTCCACACATTAAGAATATCACAAAGATAGGTTTTTACCATCTAAAGAACATAGCCCCGCCCCATTCTCTCTCGGACCAACACGGAGACGCTAATGCTTTTATCACCAGTCGTATCGACTACTGCAATGCCCTGCTCTCTGGTCTTCCCAAAAAGAGTATCTCAGGTTTACAACTTTTACAAAATTCAGCAGCTCGTGTCCTGACAAAGACCAGGAGGTGGGACCACATTACACCGGTTTTAGAGTCGCTGCATTGGCTCCCCGTGTGTTTCAGGATCGATTTTAAAGTTCTCTTAATGGTTTTTAAATGTCTTAATGGTCTTGGTCCTTCTTATCTTTGATTTGATTTTTTGATTGATTTTGATTTATTTATTTATTTCGAGCTACACAATACAGGCACAAAGCCAGAAAAAAACACAACAAAAGAAAACAAAACAAAAAAAACAAACAAAATAAATAATTAATTACATTCAAGCTCGAAAAGGAGTGGGAAGAAGACAGGCTTATTGACTCCCACCTCTGTTCATAAACTTAAATAATAATGTGGTTGCAACAATAACACTGTTTAGTTCTTATTATCCTACAGAACAATTAACAATTAAGTTAATTACATATTTACAGACGCAACAATGTATTATATTAAGTCACATTCATAGTATGTTACATTTTATAACAAGTGTATAATTTTGTTCCCTATACCTATTTTATTGCCACGTTGGTATTACTGTTATTCACCATCATCACTACAGCCCATATAAGATCAAAGTGTTTGAATGATACATAATATACTCCACATTTATTCATGAAAGGTACAATAATCACAGACTGATTGATGCTCATGATAACAATATTAGTCTTATTAATGTGTGTTAAAAAGGATTCGGGGCTTTTCTTTTTTCTTTCCTGTGTCTGGACCTGCTGCCAGAGGGGAGCAGCCCCCGAGCAACAGGACCATCATTCGTGAGGTGTCCTATACTGTGCATTAAAAGAGACAAATTTTAGGAGTCTGCTGCCAGAAGAGGCTTTCCTCGAGCTGCCAGCCCCCACATGTCTGCCCTGTACTACGAGTTATGTTGAATGCAGAGTACATGGATATGTGCATGTTTTACTTCTAAGAATTTAATTCCTTTATATTACCATCAGCATCAATAGCAATACCGCTGTCTGTTCGATTAAATTTGATTCTAGGAATAATATATAAATTGTTAGGTATTAATCCTGGGCTGTTAAAATATTGCTGATAACACAACAGCAATAGTAATAACAATGGCAATAACAATTACAATTACCCCTCCTAATCAATTCTTATACTAATATGACACAATGCATTTTAAATAGCTATGATTAATAAGAATAAAGAAGACAAAAAATAAAAAATAAAGAATGAAACAACAGCAAAACAAAAATACAGTCAAGACATACAGTATAGTTAATGTAAGATATTACTAATACAATATAGTCACCTAGTTATTTCTTATTTACTAAATTAAAAATTATAACCTCTTACAATAATAACAATAATAATAACAATAATAATAATAATAATAATAATACCAGTAATGGTATTATTTTTATGTAACACCCATTAGCAATCAAGTACTCATTTCCTCCTCTGGTACTTTGACCATACCATTATTTTATATCTTGGTTTGAAATGATGAATATTAGGACATTGTTTATATTCTGCCCCCAATTTGTTCCAGAGTTTAACTCCACATACAGACACACACATACTTTTCCTATTGGAAGACACTGCTTGACCTTAAAGTTATCACACCCCCTCAGGTTATATCCCCCTTCTGTGCGTGCAAAAAGCATTTGTATCCTTGCAGGTAGCACATTTTTGTTGGCTTTAAACAGAAGTTGGGCAGTAGAGAAATCAACTAAATCATGCATTTTTAACAGTTTAGACTGCAGAAATAATATATTAGTGTGATCATAATATCCTACTTTATGTATAATTCTTACAGCCCGTTTTTGGAGTATAACAAGGGGGTGTAATGAGCTTTTATAGTTATTGCCCCAGACTTCTACACAGTAGTTTAGATATGACAAAACTAATGAACTATATAACAAAAATAATGCATTGTAATTTAAGAAAAACTTTTGGAGACTTTACCTTGTATGTGTCTTATGTGTGGTTTCCAGCTTAATTTACTGTCAATGGTGACTCCTAAGAATTTAATTTCTGATACTGTCTCTAAAACTACACCGTCTATATTTACTGAGTCTGGTTTTCCATTATAATTACCAAAGAACATTACTTTAGTTTTATTTAAGTTGAGGGACAATTTATTAATGTCCATCCATGTTTTTAATTTCCTTAATTCACAGTTTATGTTAGTTACTAAATTACTATAATTGTCATTAGAATAGAAAATGTTTGTGTCATCTGCGAAAATGACTCATTTTAATAATTTAGACACATTAAAAATGTCATTAATATATAAATTGAACAACTTTGGGCCTAAGACAGATCCCTGTGGGACCCCACAACCAATGTCCAAATAACCTGATGTAAACTCCCCCATCTTCACATACTGTTGTCTCCCAGTTAAATAGCTTTGAATCCAGCTCAAAGCCACTCCCCTTATGCCATATCTGTCTAATTTTTTTAATAATATAGAATGATTAAGTGTATCAAATGCTTTTTTCAAGTCAATGAATATTCCAGCTGCATGTTTCTTTCCCTCTAAGCTATTAGTAATCTCTTCTATTGCATCGATGATGGCCATTGAAGTTGACCTTGCTGCTCGAAACCCGTACTGACCTTCATTAATTAGTTTATGCTTATCTATGAAATTATCCATTCTACTGTTATAAAGTTTCTCTAAGATTTTGGAAAACTGGGGGAGCAGAGAGACAGGTCTGTAGTTAGTGAAGATGTGTTTGTTCCCATTTTTATGTATAGGTATAACTTTTGCAATTTTCATTTTATTTGGAACTGTTCCTGTTTGAAACGATAAGTTGCATATGTAGGTTAATGGTTTCACGATACTATATATAATTTGTTTAACTAGTGTCATATCTATATCAAAACAGTCTGTAGACGATTTGTTCTTACACCCGTTAACGACATCTATTATTTCTGTTTCAGTTACTCCAGACAAAACATAGTTTTTGAATTATTGTCTATCAATGACTCCATTTCGTTGTTACTACACTCCGGAATCTCTGCTGCCAGATCCGGTCCAACATTTACAAAAAACTATTAAAACTTTCCACAATGTCATTCATATTATGATTGTCATTGATCCCATCAGTGAAATAGTTTGGATATGAATTATTATTTGCATTACCTTTGATTATAGTGTTTAGTATTCCCCATACCCCTTTCATGTTGTTCTTGTTTTTATATAATAGATTGGTATAATATAGTTTCTTAGCCTTCCTTAATATATTGGTCAGTTTATTTTTATATGTTTTATATCTGCTTTCAGATTCATCTGTTCTTAATCTAATGAATTGTCTATATAGAGAGTTTTTCTTCTTACAAGCATTTTGTAAACCCTTGGTTAGCCACGGACATTTTGTCGTTTTACTGTTTTTACTGTATTGCCGATTTGGACAGTTTTTATTGTATGCTATACTAAAAATGTCCATGAAAGTATCGTAAGCATTTTCTACATCATTCTTGTTATATACCTCGTTCCAATCTTGTTTTATTAAGTCACTATAAAGTGAGTAAATTGAATCCTCAGTTCTTGCTCGTTTATAAAAATATTGTTGAGGTGATTTTTGATCTAACTCATTATCATCATACACCGTGAATACGGGCAGATGATCCGTTATATCACAAACCATTAGACCGCTGACATTTGTGAACTGCATATTATTAGTGAAGATGTTGTCAATGAGGGTAGCACTGCTCGCTGTTATTCTGCTAGGTCTTGTGATAGTCGGGTATAAACTCATACTGTACATCCTATTAATATACTCATCAGTTGTCTTATGTTTATTTGGATTTATCAAATCGATGTTATAATCCCCACAGATAAATAATACCTTGTTACTCAATTCTGAGAATGTTTTTCTGCCCAATTTGTAAATATTTCCACGCATGAGCCTGGTGACCTGTATAAACAACTAACTATTATGTTTTTCTTTTTTTCATTGATAATTTCTATTGATAAGCATTCAAGCAAGTTGTTTATTGATGCTGTCATATTTTTTAATATTTTGAATTTAAATTTGTTGAGGACATATATAGCAACTCCTCCTCCCCCTTTACTGGTTCTGTTTACATAGTTTAACGTATAATTGTTTAACTCAAACATAATGCCTTTATCCTCATTAACCATGTTTCTGATATTGCAATGATACTAAATGGATGCTCAAACTGTTTTAAGTATTCTTTGATTGCATCGAAATTCGTGTACATGCTTCTACTATTGAAATGGATAATTGAGAATTTCCCTTCTGATTTAACAGAGATGTTAAATTCATTCTCAGTGTAGTATTTGCAATTAATTGCATTAGCTGTTAAAAAGAGGTTATCTGGGTCTATCTGATCCTCCAAGTCTAGTACATTATGCTCGGTGTATTCTGAAGTTTTCAGCTCTAAGAGCTCATAATCCAAGATCCTTTGCTGTAATCCTAGATCACTGCTATCAGCAGTATATGTAGTATGATTGGACGTCATTGTATAAGTATATTCAGATACTGTATGTATGTATATTCATACATATATACATACACATACACATACATATACACATATATATAAATATATATATATACATATACATACACATATACACACACATTTTTTTTTTTTCTTATTATCTCATTGACCCACTACTGGATTCATTCATACCTATTCAGTTCTTCTATGTCTCTTATAACCAATACTTTAGCTTTTTCAGGTGGTCCATTAAGTTTAATGTATATTTTACAATTCATAACCCAGGTGTTCTGTATTTTGTTTTGTTTCCTCAAAAATCTGGCTTTTTTAGCAATGTCCGCATTTCTTTTAGTCAAGTGATCATTCAGAAAAAATGTTTGTACCTCAGTTTGTTTCCTTGCTTCATCAATGCGATCTTGTGTTTTCGATTGGCAAACCTCAGGATCACAGCTGGCTGAATGTTGTCCCTCGTGGGGAGAGGATGACAGGCCTCAATCATATTCGCGTCCACATGTATGTTGTTGGACACAAGAAAGTCCACTACCTGCTTCTCTGCAGAGTTCACCTCCTGTTCACTTGGCTCTCCCCCGCTGCCCGCCACCACAGCGTGTGCATATGAGCGGGGCTTGATTTTCAGTCCAGTCACAATAACATCGTTCAGTCTTGAATATTGTTCTAGGTCCTCTACTCTTTTTTCCAACACGGATATCCTTTTGTCTTTTTCCTCAATACGTATGCGTAGCTCCGGTACTTCCTCCACAAGTTTCAGAATCTTGTCCTGTTTATCCTTTATATCACTTACGTCCTTCGAGAGAAAGTCCAGCGCTTTTTTAATATCCTCCATCTCCTCCATAGCTCGAGTTTTGGGTGTATGGGCATCAGGCTGGCTAGCTGTTGTATGCTGGTCTGGCGAGACAGCCAACTAGCTATTGCAGAGCTAGCTAGCTAGCTTCTCACAACGCACTCTTCCAGATGTTCTTTGTCACTACCTGCATTGTCCATATTCCTTTAACCGTAACCAAATCCGTAACCAAATCTCTTATAATCCAAGGCAATCCAAGATATCAAACGTCACAACAGAGCCACAAACAGAGCTCCGCGCAACCACCGTGCATCGGAACCGGAAGTTGAATCCTGAATCCTGAAATCAAAATCTGCAAAAGTAAACAACAGCAATCGCTCGTATGATCTTTCAGAACTGCTTTTACCTTTTGAGCCTTCGCGGTCCCTTCGCTCCTCTGGCAGGGGTCTCCTAGTTATTCCTAAAGTCAACAGAAAGACTCATGGCGAGGCGTCTTTCCAATATTACGGCCCTGAGGAGGAGCTCAGGACCACAGAGAACGTTCATGTCTTTAAGAGCAGGCTCAAGACCCACCTTTTTAGTTTAGCTTTTAACTAATATTTATTTATATTAACTTTATTTATCTGTTTTAGTTCTATACAATTATTTCTTTAGTTCCACTCTTTTTTATTTATTTTATTTATTTATTTATTTTTATCTTGTGCTATTCCACACTTTTAGCCGAGTTTCAGCTGTTTTAATTTATCTTTTATTTTATGTTCTCCAGTGTTTCCTCTGAGGGAGCCCTCTGCCCCGGGAGTGCTGGTTGGCTGTGGCCGTGCGGGCGCTCTCCTGTGGGTGCCTGGATGGAGGTTGGACGTCTCTCCTACACCTCCTCCGGGCGCCCTGTGTTGGCGCTCTGTGGCCGATGGGCTGCTCCTGGTGCAGACGGCTCCTTGGATGGTGTTTCCTCTTTCGGTTCATCTGTACTCAGCCTTATGTCCCCACTTTATGTCCATTTTTTTTTTACTTAAGACTTTTAACAACTGGGCTGTCTGTATGTATATGTGTCTGTGTGTGCGGGTGGGGTGGGGGAGGTGGGGGTTGTTGTTACTTATGTATATTTGCTGGTGGGGACTATTTTAATGATTTTTTAAGCACTGTAAAGCACTTTGTGTTACATTTTGTATGAAAAGCGCTTTATAAATAAAGTTTGATTTGATTTGATTTGAATAGGGCTCATTTACATCTCATTGGGATAAGCCACACCCCCTGTTAAACTCCCCTCAAAGCAGTAAAGCACAGGGAGGAAGCAAAAGGTTATTGCTTCCACAACAAACCATTGTTTACCAGTTTCATTATGTGTATGTGAAAGGGGGCTTCCACCCCTCCTTTCACTGTGTATGTGTTGGTCAATTCTTTTGCTTTTTGTATTGTTTGGTAATATGGTTTAGTTATTGTTTTGATTGGTTTGTTTACTTTAGGTGCTGTCAGCTCAGCTGAGTGGTAACACCTGGGGTAGTTGGGCTGCAGCACTGGGATTGATTTGGAGGGGGGATTGAGTGTTCAATTGTTTGTGGTTTCGTTAATATAATCATTTATGTTGCTTTAATATGATTTGATTATTGTGTGTATAATTTGTTATTGCTTACCGTTTATATTGTTTGTTATGTGGTTGTTTTAAAGACCAACTTACTCCCCTCCCTACCCTGAAGGCCAGTGGTACATACCTGTGGGTGAGGTGGAGAGCTCCTACTTAAGCCTGGTGGAGAATGGTGTGAGGAGAGGGCAGTTTGCCGTGAGGCTGCACTGTTACTTTTGTTTGTTTCCTGTGTTTGGTTAAGTTAAGTCCTAGGCATTTTCTTTATGATTTACCGTTCTTTTCCTTTTGTAAATAAATTACTTTTTGAACCTGATTTTGGATGCCTCCTCGCCTGTCTTGCTGAAACATCTGGTAACTATCCTACATTTGGTGGTAGTGGTGGGATGTTTCCTCCTCGACACTGGAGCACAACAAGCAGGTCAGGCATCATACCAGGAGTGTGACAAAAGCCATGAAGGATGACGAGGCAACCAGGCCCAAGCAACATGCGGGCACTCAATTTCGTGAAGAAGATGTGACAGAGGGCGCGGTTGCTGCACTAGCAGATGATCTCCCGAAGACTGGAGACCAGGCTGCATTGGATAAATTGTATGCCTTGATAAGGAGACAAATGGAAACACAGGAGAAAGAAGCCTATAAACAAGAGCAAAGATGGAGAAGTGTCCAGGTGCAGCTTGATACTTTCAGAACTGAACTGGAGGAAGACAGAGAAAAATATGGACAATATGGAGGTACAAACGAAAGAGGTGAAGTGTTTGAGGCCTCTGAGATGTGACTCCCAGGATATGTATGCACCTGAAGCACCACAGAATCGCATTTGGGGTGGTGGCACCATCCCCAAGTTGGAAGAAGGTGATGATATTGAACAATACTTAACGACCTATGAAAGACTTGCAACTGCCTACAGGTGGCCGAGAACCGATTGGGCGGTGCATCTGGTCCCTCACCTGACTGGCAGAGCTAGAAGCGCTTTTGTAGCTATGGACATGGTGGAATCAATGGACTATGACAAAGTTAGAGAAGCCATTTTGGCCAAGTATGAAATTAATGAAGAGATGTATCGACAAAGATTTCGAGAGACGGAGCATCTTCCCGGGGAGACCCCAAAAGAATTCTACAACCGGCTGAAGGACCTATACCAGAAGTGGATCAAGCCGGCTAAGAAGACCAAGGAGCAAATTGGAGAAGCCCTGATTTTGGAACAATATCTTCGCACCTTGTCACCTGAAATAATGGTTTGGGTGAAGGAACACAACCCAAAGACTGGTCAGCAGGCTGCAGAACTGGTGGAGGCCTTCCTTGCTGCTCGACGAGGCCCAAGAGTCTTCAGAGATGACCAGTGCCAGCCCCCAGCTCGGGGTAAGTCTGTCGGGTATGGTGGGAGTGGTCTTATTGAGGGTGGCAGGGGGGCAGAGAACATCCAGAGGTTTTATCCTAAACACTTGAAAGTCAGAGGTAAAGAAAGAAAAAGGGCCCCCAGTTTGTTATTATTGTGGGAAAGAGGGCCATATTAAACCCCAGTGTCCAGCTCTGAAAATTAAAGGGGCTAACACTATGTGCTGCATGCCTAGACCTGAAATAAAAACGCAAAAAAATGACCAAGATGTAAAAGGCAAAATGCAAACGGCTATAGTGTTAGTTAATGGCACACCAGCTACAGCCCTCTTGGATACAGCCAGCACACAAACTTTGGTTATGCCATATCTGGTGCAAGATCAGCAATTTGGAGAGGGGGTAGTTGATGTGTGGTGTGTACATGGGGACAAAAAGCCATACCCAACTGCCCATATACATCTTGAAATTCAGGGCCAAAAGTACTTCTTAGAAGTGGGTGTGGTGCCAAGTCTAAGTCACCCAGTCCTAATGGGACAAGATGTACCAATTTTGCCACAGTTACTGGAAAATTGCAAACCGGTAAATGCAGTGGTTACTCGGTCCTGGGCGCAAAACCTAGACAATGATTTACTGACAGATTCCTCTGATGCCAAGTGGTTAGAGCAGCTCCCATTTAATCAAAGTAATTTCCCAATAGAGTCAAATGGGAAAACCAAAAGAGTAAAAATCAACGAAGAAGAGAGGAATTTATTGGAACTGCCAAACAGACTCCTCCCAGTTTGCCTCAACCGTGCCAGCCGGAAGATCAGAGCTGGTGGGAGTTGCCGAAAGAGTTAAAGCAACTGCAAAAGGAAGATGTGACTCTTGAGGCTGCATTTAGAGGTGCAGTGGAAATTGATGGCGATCAGGCGGTTCCAAACACCTCTCTAAAACCTGAGCTCTATTTCTTTAGAGAAGGTGTGTTGTACCATAAGCCAGAAGGGGGAGCTGTGGAGCAGTTGGTGGTTCCTCAAAGTTTGAGAGAAAAGGTGTTGACTCTTGGCCATGACATCCCTTGGGCGGGCCATCTAGGAAAAATCAAAACGCTGGAGCGAATTGCTAATAAATTTTACTGGCCAGGATTATACACAGATGTTCACAAATATTGTTTGTCATGCCCCATCTGCCAAATTACAAGTAACAAAAAGTCCAAACAATATCCTCTCCAATCTATGCCAATCATTGATGTGCCATTTGCTAGAATTGCAATGGATATTGTTGAACCTTTAGAAAGGTCTCACTCAGGCTTCAGATATATACTGGTCCTGAGTGATTATGCCACTCGGTATCCAGAAGCCTTTCCATTGAAGCGCATTACTGCACAGGCAGTATTGCAGTTTTTTTTCACGAGTGGGTTTACCCAATGAAATTATTACAGACCAGGGCACCGCCGTTCTCTCTCAAACTATGCAGCAGGTTTATCGTCTACTGGGTATTAAAGGGATAAAGACCACTCCTTACCACCCGCAGACGGATGGTTTAGTAGAACGCTATAACCAAACTCTAAAGTCCATGCTGAGAAAATTTATTGCTGAGGATGGAAAAGACTGGGCTCGCTGGCTTCCTTATCTGATGTTCTCTTATAGAGAGGTCCCTCAAGCGTCTACAGGCTATTCTCCATTTGAGCTGCTCTATGGGAGGCAAGTTCGAGGACCTCTGGAGGTGCTCAGGGATACGTGGGACCCAGCCAGTGAACCTCAGCCAGTTCCAGTTCTGCAATATGTTATGCAAATGAGGGAGAAGATGGAGAAACTCTCCAGGTTGGTGCATGACAACATGGAGGAAGCCCAGGTGAGGCAAAAGCAGTACTATGATAAAAATGCCAAGGCCAGGGTTTTCCAGCCAGGTCAGGATGTTATGCTTCTCCTGCCAACATCGGACAATAAACTGTTGACACATTGGCAGGGTCCTTTCAAAGTACTGAGGAAGTTGGGACCTACAACTTATGAAATTGCCACCCCGCATTGTAGAAAGAAAAAACAGACTTTCCATGTAAACTTATTAAAAGAGTGGCACAGGCGTACAGAACAGGCCAGTCAGCAAATGTGGGTTTGTTCTGTGAAGAAAGAAGAGGATCAGACAGATCAGTTTCTGCCTCAAATGGTGATAATACTCACATTAACTTGGACTTGTCTCATTTATCTCCAGAGATGCAAAGAGAATTGCTGGCCGTTGTTCCCGCTGGGCTGTTTGTGGATCGGCTGGGTTACACAACGTTGGTGGAGCATAACATCACCCTCAAGGACTCCACGCCGGTACGCCAGCGCATGTATCGGGTGCCAGAAAGGTTGCTCCCATCTCTAAAGGAAGAGCTGGAGTTGATGCTGTCCCTGGGAGTTATCGAGAGGTCGCAAAGTGAATGGAGCAGCCCGGTCGTCCTGGTGTTAAAAAAGGATGGCTCTATTCGCTTTTGTATTGATTTTAGAAGACTCAATGCTCAGTCCAATTTCAATGCCTACCCCACTCCGCGACTGGATGATTTAATTGAACGCATCGGCACTGCCCAATACATCACAACCTTGGATTTATGTCGGGGGTACTGGCTGGTGCCCTTGGCGCCAGAGGCACGACAGTATGCAGCCTTCAGAACACCTCAAGGATTGTTTCAGTTTACTGTTATGCCCTTTGGCCTCCAGGGGGCACCAGCAACTTTTCAGCGTCTAATGGACAGGGTGCTGGAAGGAGCAGAAGGCTTTGCTGGGGCCTATTTGGATGATATTGTGGTGTTTAGCCACTCATGGAAAGATCATATCGGACATTTACAGGACATTCTTCAGCGGCTGAAGCAGGCGGGGTTAACTGTCCAGCCCAAGAAGTGTGCCATAGCTCAAAGGGAAGCAAAGTATTTGGACTATCTGTTGGGGCACGGGGTGATCCGTCCTCAGCAGGACGAAGTTGAGGCTGTGAAGAACTGTCCCCGGCCACAGACTAAAACTCAATTGAAGTCCTTTCTGGGGTTAGCAGGTTGGTATAGGCGTTTTGTGCCCCATTTTGCTACCCGTGCTGCCTCTCTAACAGACTTGACTCGCAAGGCCCTGCCCAACCAGATGCTCTGGCAAGAAGAACATGAGCGAGCCTTCCAGGACCTGAAGGAGGCGCTCTGTACAGGTCCTGTTTTACAGAGCCCGACTTTAATCAGGCTTTTGTGGTTCAAACGGACGCTTCAGGAGTGGGGCTGGGGGCTGTTCTCCTTCAGGGTGATCCGCTCAAACCAGTGGCTTGTGTAAGCCGCAAGTTATGGCCACGGGAAACTCGGTACTCGGCGATTGAGTTGGAGTGCCTTGCCATAAAGTGGGCATTGGATAGTTTTAAATACTATCTACTCGGACGTGACTTTGTTTTACAGACTGATCACAAGGGCCTTCAGTGGCTGCACACTATGAAGGATATGAACAATCGCATTGCACGATGGGTGCTGGAAATGCAGCCCTATCGGTTTCAAGTTCAATACCAACCTGGTAAAACTAATGTTGTGGCTGACTTCCTGTCTCGCCATCCTGATGGCGAGCTCCCGGGGGAGGGGGAAGTGTGAAAGGGGGGCTTCCACCCCTCCTTTCACTGTGTATGTGTTGGTCAATTCTTTTGCTTTTTGTATTGTTGGTAATATGGTTTAGTTATTGTTTTGATTGGTTTGTTTACTTTAGGTGCTGTCAGCTCAGCTGACTGATTAGTGGTAACACCTGGGGTAGTTGGGCTGCAGCACTGGGATTGATTTGGAGGGGGGATTGAGTGGTCAATTGTTTATGGTTTCGTTAATATAATCATTTATGTTGCTTTAATATGATTTGATGTGTGTATAATTTGTTATTGCTTACCGTTTATATTGTTTATGTGGTTGTTTTAAAGACCAACTTACTCCCCTCCCTACCCTGAAGGCCAGTGGTACATACCTGTGGGTGAGGTGGAGAGCTCCTACTTAAGCCTGGTGGAGAATGGTGTGAGGAGAGGGCAGTTTGCCGTGAGGCTGCACTGTTACTTTTGTTTGTTTCCTGTGTTTGGTTAAGTTAAGTCCTAGGCATTTTCTTTATGATTTACCGTTCTTTTCCTTTTGTAAATAAATTACTTTTTGAACCTGATTTTGGATGCCTCCTCGCCTGTCTTGCTGAAACATCTGGTAACTATTATACAGTGTATCAGTCTTATTTTTGGTTTCATGTATTGATCTCACCTCACAGCAGAAGGTTGTTGTTCTTTGTAATTTTTTAATATCAATTGATAAACTGGCTTGAGAATGTGTTGTGTAACATCTGTAACTTTTATGTTAAAAATAATTTGAATGTTCAAATCAAAAACTCTGTATATATTATATACAGTATGAGTATGAATCTGAATAGATTTTATTGCCATTGTTTTTTGCTAATGATAAATAATAAGCAATAAACTATGAGGGGAAAAAATAATATATCAATCAATAAAGCAAATCACTCAAACATTGCTTAGAGAGCGCTTTTCATACCAGAATGATAAGATAAGTTTACAATATAAAAACAAGAGAAGAGATCTTTGGGTATGTTAATGTTATTGCAGTGCTCTGATTCATGAAACCTCACACAGTAGACAGTTTCTACACATCATCCCCCCAAAAAATCAGTCTCTAGATGTGCAAATCTTGTAGTCAAACTCCAAAAGATTTGCTGCTGTTATTGCAGTAAAAGGGGCTTCCACAAAGTATTAAGTCATCCTGTATGAATACTTGTGCACTCCCCACTTTTCAAAAATAACAGAAGCATGTATCACTTTGCTTTCACTCCACAGTTGTCTGTTACCTGTGTGTGAACTTTCAGTAAAAATTCAAAATAAAATCTTTGTTTATGGTTGTAAACATGACATGTGACAGTGAAAATGCTGCTGCGCTTCCCCCCAGTCCCTCCCTGTGTCAGCTCCAGCCTCAGGCTGAGAGAGTTACAGACTCCGGACATAACTGAAGTTATAAACTTTAGAAAAGACTCCTGTTTACTTTAGTAATGCACATACAGGAGAGAAAAGGCCGACATCGCGACGTATCGCCGCGTGTGGTCGTATTGTTTGTTTCACAAACATTTTATAGCCAGTAAGTGTATCTGGCCATAAAACCGAAAATATGAAGCGGATCTCTCTCAAATAAGAAGTGGCTGAAAGCTAGGGATGCGCTGACTACATTTATGGAGTAGTTTAAGTTTGTAGAGATCTTGATTTTGTGTAAATAGCAGGTTCATTCCTCGTGACTAGATCATTGTCTCGCATGCTAACACCGGCATGTTAGCTAACAGCGGCCACCAGCGATAAAAAAACAATCTTTCACTCACCCGTCTGAAGTAACCTTTGCCTTTTGTAAATCCATTTTAAAGCGCAAGTAGCGCCGGCCTCTGATATTATAGTAGATCCATGTCTGAGTCTGAGAGCCACACAGGGGAAGTCCTGAAGCCACACACGCACAATGACACGCCCCCACGGTGGAGAGGCTACTTCGTGACTTCAACTGAACGATTCTGCACAAAAGTGAAAATCACCAATTTCCCCCAAAAAAACGTTTGCGTTTTTCTCGAGACACGGGCTGCCGACTTGTGTCTCTGGTTCCCACGGCGGGTCACATATATTAGTTTCACAGTTTAAGTTGAATAACAGAAGTAAATGCACTTTTTCATGATATTCTAATTATATGACGAGCACCTGTATTCAATCATACTGATGTTGTATGTTAGTGTAAGAAACAAGTGTGTGGTGTCGGTGCATGTTAAATGAATGTGTGTTTGTGAGTCAATGGGATGAGTTAAATGTGCAACAGTTAGGGTGACCATACGTCCCGAAAAATTCGGGACAGTCCCGAAATCCAGGCTCTCATCTGGAATCCGACCCAAATTGTCCCGAAAAATATTGTTAGAATGTCGAAAGTGCTGTGTGCGCTCTTAATATGGAAGAGGGGCTTGATCTGGACGAGCTCTACAACAAAAACTGCGCCCTGAAGAATGTTCTAAAGTAGGGGTCCCCAACCTTTTCCTGCTCGGGACCAGGGGGAGCGCGCTTAGAAACGTGCGTAAATGGCTCACGTTTTTAAAGCATGGAGCGCAGCGCGCTACAGCGAGACCGCGGCACATTCTCTCCTCTCTCTTTCTCTCTACTGTTCATTTAATGGGACAAATGCAACTCTGTCCTGTGAAAGCGTGAAAGGTTGTGAGGAAACGTTGTGATGAGCTCAGAGGGAAGGCAAAAGGGAGAGAGATGCTCTGTGACGTTGGTGACAGAGCTGCACGCAACGCATTGAGCAGCACGAGGCTGCCCTGATTCTGTCTGTAATAAAACCAGATGAACTCGACTCGAGGATTTCTAGGAATACTTTCAAGTTCCATTATATATCTATTGATGAGCTTATTGGCGTGTGGACAGGCCAAAGATAAATAGGACAATGCGGTCGTTTATAAATAATTTCCTAGTTAGATTTGCAGTTGTGCATAATGTGTGTAATTGTGAATGTGGCATATGATAAAAAAAAATAAAAAAACATGAACCCCCTGTCCCAAATTTCAGGGCAACTCATCTGGTCACCCTAGCAACAGTGGTGCAGTTGGTCGTCTCATGATCAGAAGGTGGGGGTTTGAATGTGTGGCTACAGTAGGAGCTTACCACCACCAAGTATGGAGTGAATGAATAGTGCAATGTAAAGCGTCTGAGTGTCCAGAAAAGCACTATATAAAATCAATGCATTATTATTATTACCCCTCGCGGTTGACTTGAGATCAATCGGCGGTCGACCAGTAGAACGCGATTGACTGGTTGGGCACCCTGGCGTACAATATAAAATAGGTTTGCACAATATGATTTAAAGTGTCTACAGAAATATAGTGAAACACAGTGTCAGTATGCAAATAATGAATGTTCCTCTATCTCCATTGAGATCAATAAAGTCTTATCTTCGCTTGTCATGATGTTACAGATCAATTATCAATTATATCTATGAATAAACTAATGTAAAAACATTTAACAAGGATCACAGGATGTTTTGACACTATCCTTGGGACAGGCTACTTTAAATTAATATAAACAGCTCATATAAGTGATCTGATCATTACAACTTTTGCATTACAAATACTTTATATCAGTTATTCTTTAACAGCATTTCATAAACTAAAACACAAACACTTTGCCGCTCCAGCATCTCCTTTAGGTTTTTCTATCATAATGTCTGACCCAGCCTTGATTAGTTGCCATTAGCATTAGCATGCTGTCGCTAGCCGCGGCATTTTACACAGCAATTGCGAACATTTGCGAATGTTAAAACTAACTCAGCAATCAAATTCTCCAGATTCTCCCCTTCAAAATGCCATATAGCATGTCCATATTCACTTAGATTTAGTCAGTGAGAGTTGTGTATTTAAAACAGTGAGAGGCTAAACAGGTATCGGTTCAGTATCGGATATTTGTAGCCGAGACCAGCTATTGTATTTTTTCCAGTATCGTGCCGAAACTGATTTTTCCTTGTTTATGGACTGTCAATATTTCACTTGTTCATGATGCTGTATTTAAGAACTCCTAATGTCCCCAAAAATATATATTTTTGCCTGTCAAAGATCTAAACCCTTACAGGTCCCTCTCAAATAGACTTTTATTGATGATTTTTTAATTATTTTATTTTAATACATTTTTCTACTCTAACATCGAGCTCTGATGCCAAAGTCCTTTGGTAAGTGCTGACTTCTACTTTGGACAGTTTTCTCCTCATCCCTGAAGAGCACATGGTGTTTTTGTACAACAGTTTCTCATATTCAGAATGTTCCCTTATAATTGTTCCCTTAAATACAGTATTTGCATTTCTGAACATTTTGTTCGTCTCTTCTGTGTTTTTCAGTTCTGTGTGAAGGCTACTGCTCTAAAAAAGCACTCATGTCCTGTGGTCACTCTGTTACTCCCACGTCTCTCACCTACTGGTGTCGAAAGCAGCTGGACATGGTAAGGGATTTCCACATATTCTCTAAAAGTATTTTTTTATATCACAGTGAATAATAATAATAATAATAATAATGCTCTTTGCCCTTCAAGCTTGGGTCCATCGGCCTGCAAGCTTCAAGGTTCTGCGCAGTTTTCTTTGCTGTTTCTTATTTGGACTGAGAAGTCTGATATATATATTATATATATATATATATTTCTCTACTGTAGCCACTCCTCCAGTTTGGGCTTGTCCTCCCATGACGGGACCTCCAGCACCTCATCTTCTGTTCCCCATTGTCTGAGACATTCACTGAGCACGTCATCTGTTGGAGCCTTGTCCTTGATGTACTTGTGGATCTTGGATGTTTCATCCTGGATAGTGGCTCTCACGCTCACTAGTCCTCTGCCTCCTTCCTTACGGCTAGTGTACAGTCTCAAGGTGCTGGATTTGGGGTGGAACCCTCCATGCATGGTTAGGAGCTTCCGTTTCTTAACATCTGTGGTCTGTATCTCATCCTTTGGCCAGCTTATTATTCCTGCAGGTATCTGATTACTGGCAGGGCGTAGGGATTTGTTCTTGCCATTGAGCTTGGGTGACACATGTCACACAAAGCGCTTTACACAGTGTAGGATTTTTTCTTCATTCACTCCACACAAGGTGGTGGTACGATACGCATGTAGCCACAGTTTCCCCTGGGGCAGACTGACAGAAGCACAGTGACGCAGTGGTTAGCACTCGTGCTTCACAGCTAGAAAGAAGGTCCGGGTTCGATTCCCACCTAGACGGCCTGGGAATCGCCTAAACTTCAGGTCAAATGTTGGGATGAAAAGTTTGAAAATCATGAACAGAAAGTGTTTACTGCCATCAATAAGTCCACAAATCAGGAATTTACTGCAGATCTACATGTGTTGGATGGATGTCAGTACCAACCTAAATGCACTGTACCAAGTGAAATATTTGATGCGTCCTTATTAGATTATGTAGACAATATATATTATGATGTGCCATTAAAATGTTGTATGCTTGTGTGACAGGACACAAGTGAGGCACGGAGTTATGTTTTAAGTATGTTTTTGTTTTTATACCTGTGTTCCTTTAAATTGCATGCCCATTGGGTAACTCCCCCAACTGTTGCCACAGCAACCAGCCTGTCACCAGACCGTGCTCCATTCAGAAAAAGGCGTAATCTGCGCACCTGTGTGGTGGCGGGAGAATAGGAAATAAGAAGGTGGAAATGGCACCGATACAAGAGAGACGACACACAGAGGAGTAAGGAGTAGTCACAGCAGAGCCAGGCGAGATACCGGGAGACCGGGGTCGCGGCCGCACGACAGTCGTTAAGGGCGAGATGTCAGACACCGCACAGCGAGAGGATCCGACACGACCTGGCAACCAGGCGTATGGCTCCGGGGTCGTGGGTTCAGGATGTCCTGGCTTGTGGGCCGGTTGAAACCTTTGGCTCCCCCATTGGCGTCCCCGGTCGCCCGGACCGAAGCACCACAGATGTTTGAGCCCAGCCCATGTGACATGGGTAGTTTTTATGCCAATGCCGTTGAACTGGGATTTTAATCTGCTTCATCAATTAACTTTTTAGGCCAAATAAATGTGCTTTTATTTATATGTTACTTGATTTTATTATTGGTTGCACCCATATATGCTCTCACATAAACATTTTTACCATACGTTTCTGGCCACAACCTGCAAAATGCCATATCCAAACCCGCAATAAATCAAACCTGTGACAGTTGTGCCTTCTTTGGACATACATCACCTTCTGAATCAATCATTTACCCATCACTGTCATTTATTTGGCCTTTTACCCATAAGAAAACATAAATTGCTTACTGCATGACTTGGGGAGGGATTTATTGCATTTGAATAACTACAAAGTTATTCAAATGCATTAAAAACAGTGTGACCCACTCCACAGTGCACCTGAGGTAAATCACTTATAACACCAGACTAACCATAGAAATGTCTGTGTTAATAGAATAATGTTTGAAATATAACTGACCTTGTATCACATGAATTACCGCATTTTGAGGGACTATTTTCTCGCAGATCACTCCGCCGCTGCGTTAGCTTACAGCCACGAAGCTGATGCTGCTCAAATATAAGTTATTTTAAATGATTCTATTAACACAGACATTTATATGGTTAGTCTGGTGTTATAAGTGATTTACCTCAGGTGCACTGTGGAGTGGGTCAGGCTGTTTTTAATGCAGGCTAACTGATACCATAGAAATGCTTTAGCCTTGCCCTAGCCTAGCGCCACTAGACTCTTCAAATATATGAACTGCATGAATTTAAGAAAAAAATATCTCCAGACATCAACAACACTCTGGATAACTAGGAAATGAGGCCCAATGTCAAACATCCTGAAATATCCCTTTAAACAGGAAGCAATGGTAATAAAGCAATACTAATATGAGTACAATCACATTGTATGATGCCAGAGGAATCTGAAACATAATCTAAAAAAACATTATGGACAGGCATGGACTCCACCTACACCCCTGCTCTACCTCTGCCTCACCTGTACCCCTGCCGCCCTCAAGGCTTATATTTACATAATAAAAAACATTAAAACAAACTTAAAATCTGGAGCCAATGCAGCGACTCTAAAACCGGTGTAATGTGGTCCCGCCTCCTGGTCTTCGTCAGGACACGAGCTGCTGAATTTTGTAAAAGTTGTAAACCTGAGATACTCTTTTTGGGAAGACCAGAAAGCAGGGCATTACAGTAGTCGATACGACTGGTGATAAAAGCATCAGCGTCTCCGTGTTGGCCCGAGAGAGAATGGGGCGGACTCTGGCTATGTTCTTTAGATGGTTCTTTGTGATGTTCTTATGTGGAATAAAAGTCAGCTCAGAGTCAAAAATCACCTGTGAGCATGGCCGTATGTACCATTGAGGTCACCTCGGTAAAATTTTAGCTTTTTTAAAAAAAAATTTAAGACCCATTGAATCCTTTACTGCACAAATGTATGTTGTGAACATGCGCTTATACAGGCGGTAGAGCCTCTAATTCAGATGTGGATCAGCTTGTTCTGGACCTAAATGAGTCCACTCTAAAACCGAACCTCAAGAGCCGCTTTGGACCCGAGTGCGTAAAACTCCACTGAGGCCGAGAGCGCGGCTGAGTCTGTGCGTCAGCCCTCACTACAACAGCTGCGCCTTTAGCATGAACCGCGCCAAAGTTTGATCGAGTTGCAATTTCTTTACTATCTGTCATAAAGAGAGAGGAGCCAGTGCACCGTCAGACTGATCAGAAACTTCGATTTACAACAAGAGTTTTCCTCTCATTCTGCTCCGAGGAGCGAAACCTGTGGCTTTGTATCTGTCACATGCAAAGATTGTAATGTCCTGCGTATAAATGATCTTCGCTTTAATGAGAGCTTAAACCAGCACATTCACATGTGTAGCTACCAGTGGTTTGACAGTACGAGGGGCGGGGCCAGATGTTCAGAATGAGCTGGTCACTGGGACAAAACAAAACACTCAGCTTTACCCGTTCACACCAACAGCCTCGTTTTCAAAACAATTAAAAACTGACATTTTCATTTAATATTTTTGTATTTATTTAGGACAAGACATTCTTAATAGCCTATCACAAAAGTGTGTTCAATATGGAAAACCTGCTTCATTGTAATAATTTATTAAATAGATATTAAATAGATCTTTTATGTTGTGATATTAATCATGTCAAAGTAGGGGGTATGTAACTCGTCACTAAAGCTTCAGGGGTACACAGCTCCAAAACGTGTAGGAACCACTGGCCTAGGCTATTTCTGTGGCACAGTCTGTCTGGTCCTAACATTTCCTCCTCACTGAAACAGAGAAAGAGATAAAAGGATCAAGCAAAGCAACTTGGTCTTCGGGGTCACAGGGGAAAGAGATGCAGATGCCCCGCCTCAGGTTAACAGCAAAAAAGTGAGAGAGAATCACGAAGAAGACAGGGAGAGGGAAAGTGCAGCTGGCATCCATGGCGTCTCACTAAAGTGTCTTTCAAAGTTTGACACACTGGGTTTTGACATTAATCCTGTCTAGTCTCATTCAGTCCAGGTCCAGTCTTTAATAGTCCTGGTTTAGTCCTGTAGTCTCACTCAGTCCAGTCCTGTGTAGTCCTGATTTAGTCCGAGTAAAATTCCTAGTTGTGAACCTGCTCATAACAATGGCAATAAAACCTATTCTGATTCTGATTTAGTCCTAGTGTCAATCAGTCCAGGTCTAGACAAGAATTGTGTTGGTTTTGAAATAGCTGTTTAAATAATGCTTTATATTAAAGTTGCATTGTTTTAATCTGAGAGTGAGTGAGCTTGAGAGGGGAGGGTTGATGAAGCTGTTAGAGTAAAGAATTGGGTTAAGTTTTGCTCTGGTTTGTTGTTGGACCATAATAATGCATTAGTCTTATATAGCGCTTTTTCAGATGCTCAAGTTGCTTTAAAATGTCATGCATTATTCATTCACTCCAGACTTGGTGGGGGTAAGCTACTATTGTAGCCCCAGCTGCCCTGGGGCAGACTGATGGAAGCGAGGCAACCAGTCTGCGCCATCGGCCCCTCCATCCACCATCAACCACTCACTCACTACATTCACTCAGGCTTCCTGCTGTTCCCAAACGGTCTCCAAAAGTGCAACAAAAAGCAATTTTTGAAAACAGCTAAAGGAAGAAATTGTTTTTTATCACTTAAAATACAGGAAATTACATCTGAATCTTTAAAAGATTACTGGGGGGACGACTCCCAGAGCCCCCGGTTTAAAGAATTATTCGGACCTCACTATTTTTTTTTAATCCTGGCTACAGCCCTGCCTGTGAGGAAGGATTAAAAGACAATGACTGTAGTTTGGGTAAAAGTTTCTCTCTCTGGGCCTCAGGACCGATGACTAGTGGGCGGCATGCTAGCACAGTGGTTAGCGCTCGTGCTTCACAGCTAGAAGGTCCGGGTCCGATTCCCACCAAGGCCGGGGCCTTTCTGTGTGGAATTTGCATGTTCTCCCCGTGTCTGCGTAGGTTTCCTCCGGGTACTCCAGTTTCCCCCACCACTAAAAACATGTAAAATAGGCAAGGATGAATGAGAGTGTGTTTGAGAGTGCGAATGGGGGACGAAGGATGGAAATTAGCCCAAGGCTACAATCCGATGTGGCTTGTTCATTAACTTGCACTGTCCCTACCAAATAAACAAATAAACAAATAAACAAACTAAAACGTCAGTTTTGTCCTGGTTAAGCTGGAGAAAGTTTTCTGCCATCCAGGATTTGATCTAAAATGCAGTTAAGAAGTGCGTCCATTGGCCTGGTGTCATCAGGAGACATGGAGATGTACAACTGTGTATCATCAGCGTAACTATGAAAGTTGACTCCATGTCTCCTGATGACATCACCAAGAGGGAGCATATACAGGTTAAAAAGCACTGGCCCTAAAATCGAACCCTGGGGCACACCACATGTAATTGTATGGACCTTAGAGGAGCAGGTATCCACACTCACCATGAAGGTCCTGTCTGTGAGGTAGGATGTAAACCATTTGTGGACAACACCAGAGAGGCCGATGTGTTTTAAACGAGTTAAAAGAATAGTGTGGTCGACTGTATCAAAGGCAGCGCTCAGATCCAGTAGAACCAACACTGTGACCTTCTGTGAGTCATATGAGGTAGGCAGTAGGTCTTAGGTCTTGCCTAAGGACTCGCACTGGTAGTTGGTATTTGCATGCAAGTCAGGTGACTTACCAGTTGAGCTAACCAGCCACAATATATATATATATATATATATATATATATGGAGGCAGGTGAATGTCTCAGACAATGGGGAACAGAAGATGAGGTGCTGGAGGTCCCGTCATGGGAGGACAAGCCCCTACACGGGATGTACCACCGAAACATAACTGAAGAAATCCTACCAATGGCTAGACAGAGCTGGCCTGAAGGACAGCACAGAGGCTCATCATGGCTGCACAGGAGCAGGCCTTGAGCACCAGAGCAATAGAGGCCCAGATGTGACGACTAAGCTGGTTGAACCCAAACAGTAGACTCTGACTGCAGTTTCACAAGGTGGCGTGTTTTATTGTCCATGAAATGTGGGAAGAAGTCGGGGCTGGTCACCAGGGGGAAGCTGGGAGGAGTGGGCTGCTGCTGGCTGGGATCTTCAGGGCTGGATCATCTAGCTGACGGAACAATCTGGCAGACTCTGACTGTAGAGGCAGCTTTTTGAAGGCAGCAGCTTGATTGAAGATCTGGATCAGGTGAGTGATTGCAGCAGCCAGGTGAGGATGGTAACCAGAGGTGAGTGAGATGCCCGTCCCCAGCGCCAGACAGAAAGCTTTCCAGACTTGTGAAGTGAATTGGGGGCCGCGGTCTGAGACAATGTCCAAGGGAATACCATGCAGCCTGAACACATGATTAACCAACAATTTTGCTGTTTCAGTGGATGAAGGCAACTTAGGCAGAGGCACAAAGTGCACAGATTTTGAGAAACGATCCACAATGGTGAGTATAGTGTTGTTACCCTCTGATGGTGGTAACACAGTCACGAAATCCACAGCTATGTGGGACCATGGCCTGCTGGGAATCGGCAGTGGATGGAGAAGACCAGCTGGTGGTTCATGGCGGGCTTTACTGCGGGAACAAACAGAACAGGCAGAAACAAAAGCACGAGTGTCTTGACACATGGAAGGCCACAAGAACTTCTGTTTGAGGAAAGCCAGAGTTCGGTGGTAGCCAGGATGACAGGTAAGTTTACTAGAATGTCCCCATTGAGGACCAGAGATCGGACAGCATCAGGAACAAATAAACGATTAGCAGGGCCATTACCTGGGTCGTGTTGGGTGCATTGGGCCTCCCTGACTTTTCTTTCGATGTCCCAGTGCACCGCTCCCAACAGGCTTGAAGAGGGATTTTCGATCATGGCATCAGAATTGTCTACAACATAGCCGGATGGGATAATGGGATCGGGTTTCACCTCCGGTTCATCTGGAGTATATTGGCGAGACAGAGCATCTGGCTTTGCGTTGCGGGATCCAGGACGGTAAGTAAGAACAAAATTAAACCTCCCTAAGAACAATGCCCACCTGGCCTGACGGGAGTTCAATCTCTTGGCAGAACGAAGGTAAGAGAGGTTTTTGTGATCTGTCCAAACAATGAATGGATGCTCAGCTCCCTCTAGCCAATGCCTCCACTCTTGTAAGGCCAACACCACCGCAAGGAGCTCTCTGTTGCCTATATCATAATTCACCTCAGCAGACGAGAGGCGGCGGGAAAAATAGGCGCACGGATGGAGTCTTTGGTCTTTAGGAGACCGCTGGGAGAGGACGGCCCCCACTCCGGAATCTGAGGCATCGACTTCAACAATGAATTGCCTAGATGGATCTGGATGGAACAAAACAGGAGCAGAAGTAAAAAAGTCTTTTCAGAGTGGAAAATGCAGTGTCAGCCTCCCTAGACCAGATGAATGGGACAGCAGTGGAGGTGAGACGAGTCAGTGGGGCTGCTTTTCTACTGTAGTCTTTGATGAACCTGCGGTAGAAGTTAGCAAAACCGAGAAAGCGTTGAAGTTGCTTGCGGGTCTCTGGTCTGGGCCACTCTGCCACCGCCTTAACTTTAGCAGGGTCAGCCTTTAAGTGTCCCTGTTCAATGACAAAGCCCAGAAAGTTAACAGATGAAGCATGAAATTGACATTTCTCCGCTTTCACAAATAGCTTATTTTCTAGGAGACGTTGCAGAACCAACCGGACATGCTGAATATGTTCCTGGAGGTTTTGGGAAAAAATGAGAATGTCGTCAATGTACACAACTACAAACTTGTTCAGCATATCCCTTAGTATGTCATTAACGAGGGCTTGGAATACTGCAGGGGCGTTGGTGAGGCCAAAAGGCATTACAAGGTATTCAAAATGACCTATTGGGGTGTTAAATGCTGTCTTCCACTCGTCTCCTTGGCGAATGTGGACTAAATGATATGCGTTTCTTAGGTCAAGTTTAGTGAAAATAGTGGCTTGGTAAAGGGGCTCAAACGCAGAGTCGATGAGAGGTAAAGGGTATTTGTTCTTGATTGTAATGTCATTTAAGCCTGTATAGTCTATACATGGGCGCAAGGACTTGTCTTTTTTATCAACAAAAAAATCCGGCTCCTACTCGAGAAGAGGAGGGACGAATCAACCCAGCCGCTAGTGAATCCTTAATGTACAGCTCCATGGCCTCTCTCTCAGGACGGGACAGTTTATACAGACGGCTGGTAAGTAACGGGGCCCCTGGAAGCAAATCAATAGCGCAATCATATGGGCGGTGAGGGTTTGCTAAAAACTTCACTAATGTCATGGTAAACTGAGGGAACATTGGATAAGTCAGGAGGACTGTGTGAAGGTACGTTGTCCTTACCGGGTGTAATGGCGGAACGGAGACAATGTGAGTGGCAGAATACACTCCAGCTGATTACCCTATTAGCAGACCAATCAATGTTGGGATTGTGGAGTTTTAGCCAGGGGAGTCCCAAAACTACTGGAGCATGTGGGGATGAGATGACTAAAAACTGGATTTCCTCTCTGTGATTTCCGGACAGAACAAGGGTTATGGGAGAAGTTCGATGGGTGATGTTCGCTAGATGCTCCCCATTTAAAGCATTAACTTTTCTGGGGGCTCTATGGACTCAATGGGGATGTTAGCTTGGCTGATTAAAGTGGAGTCTACAAAGTTGTCGTCAGCCCCAGAATCAACAAAAGCGAGAAGTGGAATGGACTCACAACACCAATGCAGCGAGGCCTGGAGCTGGAGCCGGTCCGGGGTGGATGACTGGGGAGAGGATGTTCGGCTCACAAGTACCTCTCCGCTCACTGGTGAGCCTTCTCTTTGGCCGCAGAGGACAGTCGACGATATAATGGCCCGCCTTTCCACAGTACATGCATAGACCAGACCTTTGGCGTCGCAGTCGCTCAGCTAACGAAAGGTGGGTCCGGCCCAACTGCATGGGTTCTTCAGTCTCAACAGGTTTGGGAGGATTGGAAAGCACAGGTGGTGATGGAGTAGGTACGGGTGAGAAAGAAGAGGTAGCAAAAGGAGTACAAGGCAGACGAGACAGCGGCTGGCGTGAAACTTTTTCTCTGCGTCTCTCTCTAAGTCTGTTATCAAGACGAATGGCTAGGGAAATTAGCTCCTCGAGGCTCTCAGTCTCATCTCGGGCAGCAAGTTCATCCTTTACATTTTCCGCTAACCCCTCATAAAGACTCCCTGCAGGGCCGCGTCATCCCATCCACTTTCTGCAGCAAGGATACGAAAGTCTATGGCGTACTGAGCAACAGAAGAAGCGCCCTGGTGTAAGGTAAGTAAACGTTTAGCAGCCTCCTTGCCTCTAACCGGGTGATCGAATATCTTTCTCATTTCGTCAGAGAAATCTCTGTAAGAACAACAGATGGGGGAGTTAGCCTCCCATACTGCGGTGGCCCCCACACACACACACACACACACACAGACACACAGACACACAGACACACAGACAGACAGACAGAAGGGAGGGGAAACAGACAGAGGAGCAAAGTCACAGCCAGGGGCGTGACACCAGATCTATCACACCAGACAAGACCCCAGGTGTAGACTGTGCAAAGAGGCCAATGAGACAATCCAGCACATAACTGCAGGGTGCAAGATGCTGGCAGGGAAAGCTTACATGGAGCGCCATAACCAAGTGGCTGGCATAGTGTACAGGAACATCTGTGCAGAGTATGGGCTGGAAACCCCAAGGTCAAAGTGGGAAACACCTCCAAAGGTGGTAGAGAATGACCGAGCCAAGATCCTGTGGGACTTCCAGATACAGACGGACAGAATGGTAATGAACAACCGGACATTGTAGTGGTGGACAAAGAGCAGAGGAAAGCCGTGGTGGTTGACATAGCAATACCAAGCGACTTCAACATCAGGAAAAAGGAGAAACTAGAGAAATACCAGGGGCTCAGAGAAGAGCTAGAGAAGGCCTGGAGAGTGAAGGCATCAGTGGTGCCCGTGGTCGTTGGGGCACTCGGGGCAGTGACCCCCAAACTGGAGGAGTGGCTCCAGTAGATCCCAGGAAATACATCAGACATCTCGGTCCAGAAAAGTGCAGTTCTAGGAACAGCAAAGATACTGCGCAGAACCCTCAAGCTCCCAGGCCTCTGGTAGAGGACCCGAGCTTGGAGGAAAAAGAGAGACCGCCCGCGGAGGGTGAGGGAGAGTTTTTTTTAATATAAAATATATGTGTGTATTATTTTCTTTTTTCTTTTTACTTAAGGGCAGTACTGCATTTGAGTGTGGTGTCTGCAAGGCTGTATGGCCTTTCAAAGAAGTGTGTAAAATGGCTCTACTAACGGACGAAGAAAATAAATACTTTGAGGATGCTCTGTTTCGTAATGTTGACAATCAAAATCTTAAAACCAAAATGTAAGTGCTTTCATTTTTAACCCTGCCCTGAGGTTGTTCCCAAATTAAAGTTTGTTTGATCTTCACAGTGCCCTGGCTGTAAGTGTCGTGTCATGAGAGCGGATCCTCACAATCTGCGTGTCCAATGTCCCCAGTGCAAGGCTGAAAAGGGGAAGATGTACGAGTTCTGTTGGCAGTGTCTGAAGGAATGGAAAGGTGCCGTAAATTCAGACCGCTGTGTGAATGAGGGATGTGAAAACCCCGACTTGATAACTCTGAAAACATGTCCTGAGATTGAATTTAAAGATGTGAAGGATGTGACCGGCTGCCCCTCCATCCGCGCCTGTCCCACCTGCGGGAAACTCTTAATGCACAACAGTGAGCAGTGTAAGAACATCACATGTCCCGACTGTAAGGTGGAGTTCTGCTTTGTGTGTCTGAAACTCACTAGAGAGTGTTGTGGGAAGACACATTCATATTACTCGCCCTGCTCCAGTGGTGTGGCTCCCAGACAGACCTCCATCCCTGTCAGGAGAAAATAGTTTCACTGGTTCATGACAAAGTGGACCAATGGTTCTCAAAGCAGAGCTCTGCGGGGAATCCTTTAAGGCTGTCTGCAAATTCAGTACTTTTAATTTTACTTGGGAGAAAATGAATTACATATGCTTTATATTTGGTAAATTACATTATTCCAATCAGAATTTAAATCAATCATTGATTTTTTTTTTAAAGCAAATGATTTTTAGTAGGGGTGCATGATAATGGAAATTTACGCCGATACCAATAACCGATTATTTCCGATTACCGATAATGGCACCATATATTTATGTATTATATATATATTTGCACTATACAAGAAATCAATGTAACTGCTCTGCACACTTCTGCTCAAAATGTATAAACTCCAAAAATACATAAGTGAATAAATATAGATAAAATAATGAGATTTTACTTTGGATTCTTTCTTTCCAACAGAAAGGCAGCGAGCTGGAGCCGCAGATTCAAGGCAATTTGAGCTTAGAATTATCGGGCCTAATTATTGTTTAATAATTAATAATAATTAATTATTGGCTTATCGTGATGACATAAAAAAGGCCGATATTTGCCAATAATATGGGCGACTGATAATTATCGTGCATCTCTAGTTTTTAGTTTTCAGAGAATTACAGTAATGTGTGAAGTAAATGTATAGATTATGTTTTAGAAATTGAAGTAGCATAAACATGAATACAATCATCAAGCACTTGAATCAATATTGTTTATGTAACTGTTTATAATCGTTATGTAATTGGTTATAATCTATGTATAAAATGTATATGAGTTATGCACATTAAAGTTTGAAATGCGTCTGTCATTGTGTAAAGAATTATATTCATAAACATTTTGGTTTGGGGTTGTTTTGGTTTTCATACAAAGCAGGAGAATGAAGACCTTGGAACATCATCATAAAATAAAACATGAGGTCCTGTATCTGGAAGCCAGTGGTTTGGTGGAGTCTCAGGTAAAGAAAGCATATCATTTTGTGTGAGCAAATTTACATGATTTAAATTCCTCAAATATCTCACGACCAAACAGAAAAGATCTACTTATTTACTTTTTTATTTATTAGGTATTTACCAGGTAGCTGGTTGTATAGGTTTACAGATTGAAATATTTTCCTTTGCACCGTAACAGTCTATTTATTATTCACTGGAATCATCCTGGAACCAAAGCAAAGATGTCGTTGAACCTGCAGGTCTAATTTTTCTTGAACAATGTTTTTTTCCACTGATCTTTCACTAGTCACTTTGTTTAATAAACTTATGCAGAGATGAGTTAAAGTGAAAGTGTAAGGTTAGGGTAATGGTGTCCAAACGTTTTCATCAATGGCTGCACATTTAGACATGTGTGAAGTCTAAAGCGAGTCCACTGCCTGTGTTTCAGATGTAATCCTCCAAACTGGCTATCAAAGAAGTTTAACGAGTTTATTAGGGCACCATCTGCTGGAGGGGGCGCCGAATTGCAATTGAAGTGAGGAATCCATGCCCCTAACCTCAATTCAACTTTCAGACATAACTTTGGGACAAAAGGCTACAGAGACTTTAGTGTCAGAAACTAGAGCTTTTCAAAGGGGGGCTATGTAACATTATGGTATACAGGTGAAACTCGGAAAATTAAAATATTGTGAAAAGTTCATTTATTTCTGTAATTCAACTTGTGTGAAACTGATATATGATATAGACTCATGGCATTGACATATGTCAAGCCTTTGTTTGTTTTTATTTTGAAAATTAGGCTTACAGCTTGTAAAAAAAAAAAAATCAAAATTTCAGACGATTAGAATATTACATGAAATCAATAAAAAAACGATTTTAAAACTCTAATCCTGCCAGTGGCGGCTGGTGATATAAAAAACAGGGGGGGCGCTGTTGTCTATACCTACTTTCAATTATATTTTAAAAGACACTTATAAACATTGTTTTTAACCTAAAAAAGAAAGTTATCTTTGGAGCATTTTATTTCATTATTTTATGGAAAATATTATGAATAGACACTTGTAAACAATAAAGAAGCATTAAATGAATTTTTACTTTTGATACATATTTTTTCTGACAATGAAATAAAAGATAATCACTCACTATACATATTTTAGTTTGGCACCACTAAGTACGAGATGATTTGTGTTTTGTACCAACAGAACCAGAACAAAGGCACGAGGTGCGTTATTTTTTCAGAGTCCCTCTTTGATTTCCTGTACAATATTAGAGCCAGACCTGCTATGTTTGCATTATGTGCCTCAGAGCCACAGGTTTAAACCTGTATAGTTTAAACCATAGTTTAAACCTGTATAGTTTAAACCATAGTTTAAACCTGTATAGTTTAAACCATAGTTTAAACCTGTAAACTGTCAGACAAAAATGATCCTGTCAGAAATAACAGTCTCCGTACCTTTCCGTAGCACCTGAGCTCCTCCTCAATGAATGAATGAAAGACGTTCCCCTCACACCGTCCTCACAGTCCTGAATCTTCTCTCCATCAAATGTCCACGTCCTGGGACATGACTGTCTGTCCAAGTCAGCGAGGGTTGTCCCAAAGTTTTATGAAACAAGCAGTAGCTAAGGCAGACAAGCTGTTAGCATCGTAATGCTACCTCCAGAAAACTCCGTTTAGACGCCGCGTCCGACTGAAGAAAGTTTTCCGAAGTCTATTAGTTTGACAAAATCCTTACACCTCCTCTCAGGCAGCAACACGAAGCTTCTCCCGTCTCTCAAATAAGAAGTGTTTCCTCCCATGAGTTCGTACGTGAGCTCAGCGCTGCTATTGTTTACAGTCGAGCACCTCCGCCATTGATCAACGCCGGCTAGCTACACATGCGGGTCACAAGAATGATTGACAGCGCCGTTGTCCAACTACATCAGACAAAAGACACAGTAGCAAATATTAATTGGCTGATAATCTAAATGGGAGTGTCCGGGGCGCTATCCTTGCGCCCCAGGAGGAAAGTTAAGGCGGCCACTAAGAGAGAAGCCTGTGGTCACATGGTTTCCAAAAGTTCAGGGACTTGTATTTACTTACAGCAGACCGGCGCCCCACGGGTTAGAGACAATGCATTCACACACAGTAATGAATGAATCCAGTGTAAAAAACCCTTTTAAAGTTCATTTAGTGTGTGCATATATATATATATATATATATATATATATTAAATTAACAAGTTCATTTAGTATGTGTGTGTGTGTATATAAATATATATATATATACACACACACACACTAAATGAACTTGTTAATTTCATATTTTCAACTATATTTTTAGAGACTTCAAACATTCAAGTTAAGCTATTTTTAATAGAAGCACAAACCTTACGACAGCCTTATTATTGCAAATGTGCTTTACACTAAATCTGTAATTTGTTTCTGGGCTTTGTCCTCCCGCTGAGGTTGGTTCCCTCTCAGCCTGTGGAAGCTTAAGCCATGGCAGGACACACCGACAATATCAGCGTTAAAATGATGTGCAATATTAACACTGCAGTATGGACATGGGCACACCAAGGAAGAATTAAAGCAATGTAAATGTAATATCAAATTCAGAGCAATTTCACACTGACGTTAAACAAACCACTTTGTAATGATTGTAAACAAAGATATTACTGAAACCAAGAGAACATTGTTTATATAACTATTAACTGAACAACAATCAGTCGCATTTCAAGGCATAATGAAACCGCATCGTTTTATCAAAAATAAACTTTATTGATTCATAAAAGATAATACAGTTATTGCAGAGGAACAGGCATAAATGTGTCTGAAGTCTCAGATCTACATATAAGGAGCTGGTCTCCATGTCCTGCTGAGGACCTAGAGCTGGAGCCTTTCACCCGGACTCCACTGCAGCCTGTCCAAACCACTGACCACCACTGGCCACCACTGACCACCACTGACCACCACAAACCACTGACCACCACAAACCACTGACCACCACTGACCACCACTGACCACCACAAACCACTGACCACCACAAACCACTGACCACCACTGGCCACCACTGACCACCACTGACCACCACTGACCACCACTGATCACCACTGACCACCACTGACCACCACTGACCACCACTGACCACCACAAACCACTGACCACCACAAACCACTGACCACCACTGATCACCACTGACCACCACTGATCACCACAAACCACTGATCACCACTGACCACCACTGACCACCACTGATCACCACAAACCACTGATCACCACTGACCACCACAAACCACTGACCACCACTGACCACCACTGATCACCACAAACCACTGATCACCACTGACCACCACTGATCACCACTGACCACCACAAACCGCTGATCACCACAAACCACTGACCACCACAAACCACTGACCACCACAAACCACTGACCACCACTGATCACCACTGACCACCACAAACCACTGACCACCACAAACCGCTGACCACCACAAACCACTGACCACCACAAACCACTGACCACCACAAACCACTGACCACCACAAACCGCTGACCACCACAAACCACTGACCACCACAAACCACTGACCACCACAAACCACTGACCACCACTGACCACCACAAACCACTGACCACCACTGACCACCACAAACCACTGACCACCACTGATCGCCACAAAACAAACGCCTACTGCACGAGAGCATGAACTATAAGACTTTGGTCCAAGGCGCAATAAAAGTAGCAGATTACTTTGTGGCTCACATCCCTTTCACACCTTTTTTCTTTAAAGTAAATTGTAATAATTCACTTTATAGACAATTATAAAAGAGGTGAATGAAAATGAAATGTGAAATATGAAGAAGTAATAAAACAAGCCTGTGCCAAGTGTATTTCAAATCTGGATGACGTTCATATGATAAGATGCTACTTTCAGTCATTACAATGTGATTGTAATCTGCCTAAGCGTGTGGAGCAGTGGACAGGCCTCCAGTGGAATCTGGAGGTTACAACCACAGGTCAGAGCTGCTGGTGCGTCCACAAAGCAGGAGACAACAGGACACTCTGCTGCAGAGAGAAGAGAGCAAAAGAAGTATGAGAAACAACAAATAACATGTCTGTAAAAGAGCAGAGCTGCATCAAACACATCAGTATAACAAACCACTGCTGAACAATGAGAAGGATCCTCAATACTTCAGACACTTTCCTCACACCGTCCGCCCGGCAGCAGCAATAACATTAACATTAGACTTCAAATCAAAAGTGTTTTGTGGTACAGACCAATAAACATACATCAGTCTGTTCAGAACATAACGCTTCTAAATTTAAAGGGCACGTTGTTGATGGAGCGGCTTCCTGCCCACGTGCACAGTTTCTATTTAAAATATTTTTTATGGAAAGTTTCCTCTAAATTTATATGTTATTTTCTTCTGTTACCTCTTAACCTATACCTGAACAGAGCACATTTTCTCCAGTTTGGCTTTACCCAAATCTAAAACCTTCTTCAAAAAAGCAACAAAAACAAGCATGAAAACGCAACAAAAAGTGATCAAATAAAGCCACAAAAGAGTAACAAAAAAGCGCAGAAAGTGCAACAAAAAAGTGACAACAAAGTGGTGAACGTGCAGAAAAATAGGGTGAAAAACTCAAACACAAAAGGGGGACGAAAACACAATAAAAAACAGTTTTGTAGGTGTCAGCTTTTCAATGAGGCGTTACTCTGGCCTACAGGCTGTGAGCTCAGGTCAGCTTTTAGATTTGGGTAAAACTGAACTGGAGAAAATACGCTCGTTAAGGTGGTAAGAGGTTAAAAACACATTCATAGAATGTTCATCTAATGTTATTTTAATAAGAACCTTCCGGAAACTTTTTATTAACGTTACATTTTGATCATATTAAAGTTCCCTGAACCTGAAAACATTTAGCTAAAGTTCCGGTTTGGTTATTTTATTTGTCTAACTGCAGTTTTTGATTTGTGAAGAGGGATTTCTGCCGTAGCGTTGTGGATTTGAACTTTCAGTTTTGCTTTTAAAAACCTGACGTCTGCCCTGCCTGCATGGACGATACAAAGCCTACACTGTAGATCAGTTCCATTGTAGATGTTACAAGATGCTAAACGCTCACGTTGTAGTTTACACAGCTTTACAACAGCAGTGGAGCTCATGGTTCCAGAGTGACAACCCTCATGTCAGTGTCATTGATGTAACGCTATCTCACGCATGTCACTCATGTGTGTACAGTGCTCTGGGCCTTTGGCCTCACCTTTCTCTCCTAAAGGTCATGGAGGACCACAGAGAGAGAAGGGTAGCCTCGCTGCAGCAGCATTAGGAGACGACAGGACAGTCCTGCAGCTAAAGACCGGTCCTAATTCCTTCAAAATGGTCCTCATCTTAGAACAAATCTCTATCACTGCTGTGAAAAGGAAACATAAGCATACAGTATAATACAGACCGTCATAAATACAGAAAAGGCATCTATTTGAGATTTCTATTGTACATCAACATGTAGCATTTTCTCCCTGACTTCAACTAAACAATCTTTATCATGACCATTATAATATAATCTACTCTCAAATTTTCAATTTTGTTTTGAAAGCCTATGAAAAGTTTAAATCAGCCTTGTGGCTATAATCTGACATGTTTATTTTTTTGTTTTGTTTCAATGCAATCAAATGAATAATTTAAAACCACATTGCCTTTTCAGTGCTGAAGTAACCGATCTTACAGTTTTTATTTGTTTTTATTTAAATTACAGTGATAATCTATTCATAAAACGTTTGTAAAAAGATATGAAGAGATATAAGATATAATCAAAAAGATTGGAAGAGTGTTTACTAATTTTGAGTACCTTACTTTATATATTAGCCAAAATATTACCAGCAATATTAATACGCAGTCAACAACAGTCACTAACAAGCTTTTCGTCTCAAGTTTTCACGAGTTTAACTACAATAGAGCCGGAGAAACCAGCGGAGCTTCGTAGAAGTTTTAGCCGAGTTTAAGCTCACTCCGCTCGGCTACCACTCACAGCGCGGGCCGCTGAATTCCCCAAAGACGCTATCGTACATTTACTTCATATATTAGCTGAACTATTACCATTACTATAAATACGCAGTCAACAACAGTCACTAACAAGCTTTTCGTCTCAAGTTTTCACGAGTTTAACTACAATAGAGCCGGAGAAAACCAGCGGAGCTTCGTAGAAGTTTTAGCCGAGTTTAAGCTCACTCCGCTCGGCTACCACTCACAGCGCGGGCCGCTGAATTGGTCAAAAAGGCTAGATCAGACATTTACAAGGATTTAACCGGTCAACAGACCATCGGGTTTACTTTACAAGCGGACATTTCTCGCCCCAAATCGCCTTAGAAGTGAATTTTAATCGAGAGCAACAATAAAAAAGCAACATTAAACTTACCGCATCCACCTTTGCCGCTGAGATCAATGGCGGTGCTGCTGTTTTTGCTGCTGCCGCCGCAAAGCCTTCTGGGATACGGTCCGGACCGAGAACGCAGCGAGTATGCTCTGATGCAGACTCGGTAAAGGGGGCGGAGCGAGAACAATATCCGGGGATTGAACCGTTCTCGGTCTGATGTGTACTTTGAATTGGAACAGTACTCGGGCCGGCTCCGATGACGTTTCACGAGTACACGAGCACACAAGCACGGACAGGAACGCATATTGAGAAACGGCCCACGTCTCGTCTCTTCTGAAGATATTCAACAGAAAATGAGCTAAAGCCGGGTCTCTGCACCGTGACTGCGCCGGGACCCATCGCACAGCCTTTCTTTCTCCTCTCAGGGCCTCTCAGGAGGACCAGAGGACAACAGACAAGCAGAAGACCGAGGGGGAAAGAGGAGGACCAGAGGACAACAGACAAGCAGAAGACCGAGGGGGAAAGAGGAGGACCAGAGGACAACAGACAAGCAGAAGACCGAGGGGGAAGAGGAGGACCAGAGGACAACAGACAAGCAGAAGACCGAGGGGGGAAGAGGAGGACCAGAGGACAACAGACAAGCAGAAGACCGAGGGGGAAAGATGAGGACCAGAGGACAACAGACAAGCAGAAGACCGAGGGGGAAAGAGGAGGACCAGAGGACAACAGACAAGCAGAAGACCGAGGGGAAAGAGAGGACCAAAAACAGACAAGCAGAAACCGAGGGGGAAGAGGAGGACAGAGGACAAAGACAAGCAGAAGACCGAGGGGAAAAGAGGACCAGAGGACAACAGACAAGCAGAAGACCGAGGGGAAAGATGAGGACCAGAGGACAACAGACAAGCAGAAGACCGAGGGGGAAAGAGGAGGACCAGAGGACAACAGACAAGCAGAAGACCGAGGGGGAAAGAGGAGGACCAGAGGACAACAGACAAGCAGAAGACCGAGGGGGAAGAGGAGGACCAGAGGACAACAGACAAGCAGAAAACTGAGGGGGAAGGAGGAGGACAGACGAGCAGATGATGAGAGAGGAGGAGGAGAGGACACAGACCAACGGTGGCTCATTCCCTAATAAATGAAGTTAAATGTGGGAAGTGAATGTAAGCTCTTATATTGCATTTTAAAGTCACAAAGTAAGCTGTCATTACTGATTTACGTGTGATTAAAAGGCAACATTATTACAAGATGGATTAAAGACGTACAGCGTGTAAACTAATGCGTGATTTGACGTACGTAAAACGGACCGTGGACAAAACATACTCGGTGTAAATGAGGCGTTAGTCCGGTTGTGTGGCATGGATGGTCTCAGCCTTTGGTTCTGCTGAGGTGTTATGGAAGACCAAGATGCTTCAGAAGAATCTGACATCTGAAACCCATGTCCAGGCAACACAGTCTCACTCCGAAAGCGTCATAAATTGACGAACGGTCACTCGCCTTATGCGTAATATAGAACGCAAAAGGTACCCGTCTCCATTAACGGAATGGATTTTTAATGTATTTGAATTAGAGCCCTGCATGGGCCTGATTTCTGGGCCCGAGCCCGGCCCGGCCCAACAGATTTTCATAATTAGCAGGCCCGTGCCCAGCACGTGGCCCGGCTCTTCTCTGTCTCTCGCTCTCTTTCCCCCCCCCAAATATTTTCCAAATGCGTGATTAAACAACGCTGCAACAGTTGACCTGCATTGTATGAATAAGTAAACACTTTTATCTAAACGTAACATAAAGCACAGTGATTATTTTTTATTGTTGGGAGGAACACGCATGCATTTGTTTCCTGGAAGCACTACGAAAACATACCGTCGATAGAAGCACTCCGCACGCAAAACGCTCCGTCCTCTCTCTCCATACGACCGCTTTGCAGATCTTTACCTACGGCGAGGAAACCCCCACACCACAGCCCACGGGGACGGCAGGTACATGTTTGTGTTGAGTTGCCGGGTCAAGACGGGGCGAGAGAGAGCAGGTGGGCAGGGAGAGAGGGAGTGAGGAGAGCGGGTGCTGTATTTAATGTCGCCATTTAAGTTGGTTAAAAAATAGCAGCACAACGCATTGGCAGAGAAAAACAAAGCCCGAGCCCGGCCCGGGGGCCGTCGGGCCCCTCAGGCCTCGGGCTGAAATGCAGGACTCTAATTTGAATGAGAGTCCAGGCACGGCTCATTTGACGATATCGGACAACTCATAGTATAGAACACGTAGTACAAATTCTGCCCGGATTTAGCCAACTAAAATGCAAAAAATGACTCACAGTGTATTTGCAATTGACCTTTTGTAAAGCCCCGCCCCCCTTAGTTACTGTTGCTAAGCCCAGCAAACAAATGGTAAAATACGAGCAGCGCAACAGATTGCCATGCACGTCAGTGACCTTTTTTGGAGCAATTCCGCCGCAATATCCTCCAGATCGAGGCAAAAGGGGTCAGAGTCTGCAGTGCAGGGAAATATTCAAGATATTAAACTATCCAACGAAGGATAAAGGACTATTGGCACTAAAGCTACAGACAAGTCTCCAGAAATATCAGAGAAACCTTCTGATCTCTTCCTTAAATGCAACAGCACAGCCTTGTGGACTTTTTTAATATTTCTAAAAATAGGAACATTTCTCCGGTGTGCTAAAGTTAGCTAATGCTAGCTAAACCTACAGGTGCCACAGTGATAACCAGCTACAGCAGGGTTGCCAGGTCCGCGGTTAAACCGCGGAATTGGGCGTTTTTTTAAGCCATTCTGCGGGTGAAAAAAACTGTCCGCGGTTTTTTGCCTTGCTGTTTTCAATGTAAAATTGGCTATTTAGGCCCGAGCGGCCTGCCGTCGCAAGGGCCTATTGTAATCGCAACGCAGTGCGCGGAGCGCACTGTGCCTAGGTGCGCGGAGCGCACGAAAACAGCGCGAAGCACTGTCCCCATGTCAACCGTAAACTCACCGTGTAAAACAGTGACTGCCCACACCTCTGGTGTGGGCCCTGTATACTTATAATTGCATGAAAATGAATGGGGGTATATGGCCAACTGTCATACGGAGGTTGATGACGAGCGCGAAGCGCTCGTCATCAACCTCCGAGCCCCACGGCTGCGTGGGGGTGGTTGAGAGCTTTCCAAAAATGTATAATATGTTATCGTCGCGAAAGCGACGATATTGTTTTTGCAAGAAATATTATTATTATTCTTTATTCTTCTTCTTCTTCTTTCTTCTGCTCTTTGAGCAGCAATTTGACGCCCTGAACATAGTTGAAAACTCACTAAACTTTGCCCAAAATTCAGGTCCGGTGAAAAATTAATTTAAATGTGTGTTTCATATTGGGGAAATAAAAAATGGCGCGACAGCGCCACCTACAAAAGTGAAAATACATTGCGCCTATGGAGGAGGGGCCAACGTCAACTTTGTCGTAGAGCGACGAGATTTGGTACAGACATTTGTCATGTGACGACAAACAAAAAATATTATTGTGGCCACGCCCCCTGACAAACCGGAAGTCAGCCATTTTGACAGGAAGGTGGGAAAATGCTGAGTCAGCGTTTTCGCTGACTCAGCATTTTAACGAACTCCTCCTAGTGCGTTTCACCAAATGAGCTCCAAATTGCTCCAGCTTATCTCGAGATGTGGGGCATCAAAGTTATCCAAATTTTTTTGCTAAGTTTTACGGTTTGTGTGCGGCGAAGCCGCAATCTTTACGAAGAATTTTGCAACTTATTGTAAAAAACAAATTGCTCCCATTCGCACAAACAAACTCCGATTAAAAATCGGAAATATACATTTTATTGACCTTTCACCCCGGACACAACAAATGTGAAAACGTGACATTGGGCGCGATAGCGCCCCCTCTAGGCTGAGAACAAAAAATGCATTATCTGAAAAAATTAGTTTCTCGGAAATGGATGAAATTCGGCACAAAAATAGTTGATGGCATCCCGATCAAAAAAGATAATGAGACCCATACCGTATTTTGTACGGTGTTGCCATGGTGACGCCCAGGGCCCCCCATGTTATCCTAATGGGACTGACACATAAATCTCACATTATACACAATCACAGCGCGTTAGCGCCCTCTGTAAGGAGCTTGTGGACAGTGGTCATAGAAGTGCGGCCCGTCAGGGCCGTCCGATGCTGCTTGTGAAAGAAAAAAGATTTGGGAAATAAAAAATGGCGCGACAGCGCCACATACAAATGTCAAAATACATTACGCCTATGGAGATGGGTTCAACGTCAACTTTGTCGTAGAGCGGCGGGATTCGGTACAGACATTTGTCAAGTGACGACAAACAAAAAATATTATTGTGACCACGCCCCTTGACAAACCGGAAGTCCGCCATTTTGACAGGAAGTCTGGAAAATACAGAGTCAGCGTTTTCGCTGACGTCGCATTTTAACGAACTCCTCCTAGGGCGTTTCACCAAATGAGCTCCAAATCGCTCCAGCTCATCTACAGATGTGGGGCATCAAAAGTTATCCAAATTTTTTGGCTAAGTTTTACGGTTTGTTTGCGGCGAAGCCGCAATCTTTACGAAGAATTTTGCGATTCATCAGAAACTACAAATTGATCCAATTTGTACAAACAAACTCCGATTAAAAATCGGAAATATAGATTTTATTGACCTTTCACACCCGGACACAACAAATGTGAAAAAGTGACATTGGGCACGACAGCGCCCCCTCTAGGCTGAGAACAAAAAATGCATTATCTGAAAAAAATTAGTTTCTCGGAAATAGATAAAATTCGGCACAAAAATAGTTGATGGCATCCCGATCAAAAAACCCAATGAGACCCATACCGTATTTGTACAGTGTTGCCATGGAGACGACCGAGGCCCCCATGTTATCCTAATGGGACTGACACATAAATCTCACATTATACACAATTACAGCACGTTACCGCCCTCTGTAATGTGCTTGTGGACAGTGGTCATGGAAGTACGGCCCGTAAGGGCCGTCCGATGCTGCTTGTGAAATAAAAAAGATTTGGGGCGCGCTAGCGCCCTCTGCAGGTTCGAGCCATTATTCACATGGAGAGGCGAAAAATGTAGTTTGCATGTTTACTGACAAAGATTTATGGCACATCAGGGCAATAAAATGTAGTGTGGCCACATTCGCGCCCTCGGTAGGGTCATGGCGCGGCAATATAGGCGCTAAAGGAGGCACGGCCCGCGAGGGCCGTTCGATGCCGCTTGCGGCTTTGATTCTTTATTCTTCTTCTTTCTTTCTTCTTCTTCTTCTGCTCTTTGAGCAGCAATTTGACCCCCTGAACATAGTCGAAAACTCACCAAACTTTGCCCAAAATTCAGGTCCAGTGAAAAATTAATTTAAATGTGTGTTTCGTATTGGGGAAATAAAAAATGGCGCGACAGCGCCACCTACAAAAGTGAAAATACATTGCGCCTATGGAGGAGGGGCCAACGTCAACTTTGTCATAGAGCGACGGGATTCGGTACAGACATTCGTCATGTGACGACAAACAAAAATATTATTGTGGCCACGCCCCCAGACAAACCGGAAGTCCGCCATTTTGACAGGAAGGTGGGAAAATGCTGAGTCAGCGTTTTCGCTGACATCGCATTTTAACGAACTCCTCCTAGGGCGTTTCACCAAATGAGCCCCAAATCGCTCCAGCTCATCTCGAGATGTGGGGCATCAAAAGTTATCCAAATTTTTTGGCTAAGTTTTACGGTTTGTGTGCGGCGAAGCCGCAATCTTTACGAAGAATTTTGCGACTTATCGTAAACAACAAATTGCTCCCATTCGCACAAATGAATTCCAATTAAAAATCGGAAATATACATTTTATTGACCTTTCACCCCCGAACGCAACAAATGTGAAAACGTGACATTGGGCGCGATAGCGCCCCCTCTAGGCTGAGAAGAAAAATGCATTATGGGAAAAATATTAGTTTCTCGGAAATGGATAAAATTCGGCACAAAAATAGTTGATGGCATCCCGGTCAAAAAAGCCAATAGGACCCATATCGTATTTTGTACGGTGTTGCCATGGTGACGCCCGGGGCCCCCCATGTTATCCTAATGGGACTGACACATAAATCTCACATTATACACAATTACAGCGCGTTAGCGCCCTCTGTAAGGAGCTTGTAGACAGTGGCCATGGAAGTACGGCCCGATAGGGCCGTCTGATGCTGCTTGTGAAATAAAAAAGATTTGGGGCGCGCTAGCGCCCTCTGTAGGTTGGAGACATTATGCACATGAAGAGGTTCAAGTGTACTTTTTATGTTTACTGACACAGATTAATTGCATATCAGAGCAATAAAATGTAGTGGGCGCGTTACACAGGTGTGGTGATAGAGGCACGCCCCTGACAAACCGGAAGTCCGCCATTTTAAAAAATGCTCAGTCCACTAATTTACTGTAAACTGTAAATTGCTCCAATTCGCACATACAAACTCCATTTAAAAATCTGAAATAGACATTTTATTGACCTTTCACCCCCGGACACAACAAATGTGAAAAAGTGACATTGTAGAAAAAAATTGTGGGGTGCCAAAAAGGTTTCTCGGAAATGGATGATATTCTGCAGAAAAATAGTTGGTATCTCGATCAAAAGTCACTGGGACTGTTATTCTCATGTCAGGAAAAGGCCATTCAAAAGTGTGGGAGACCTTCACAAGGAGTGGACTGAGGCTTGAGTCAGTGTATCAAGAGCCACCACACGCAGACGTATCCTGGACATGGGCTTCAAATGTCATATTCCTCTGGTTGAAGCATCCTGGTCTTCCATAACACCTCAGCAGTGCCACAGGCTGATTGCCTTAATGCGGTTGCGTAGCATGGATGCTGTCATTCAAGTAAAAGGACTAAGTACATATACAGGATTATAGTTTATATAGTTTTCAGAGGGCCCACATTTCTTTGTTTAAAATTCTTTTTTCGCAGATTTCATGTAATATTCAAATTTTCATTTTGGGGTTTTTACAAGCTGTAAGCCAACATTTTCCACATTAAAAGAAAGGCTCGACATGTCACTTTGCATGCCATTAGTCTATATCATATACAGTGTTAGGAACGTTACTTTAAAAAAGTAATTAGTTATAGTTACTCACTACTTGTTCCAAAAAGTAACTGAGTTAGTAACTGAATTACTCTATAATGAAAGTAACTCGTTACCAGGGAAAGTAACTATTTGCGTTACTGTTAAATAAAAAACTTGCTAAATATCAAAGAATTTTGTATTTGTGTGTTTTTGTTGTTGTTGCAGTTTTCAACGGGGGGGGGGGAGCCTCTGTGACTGAATGGTATTGACCAGCGTTTGCGCCGCTGTTTAATTAATGTAAGAATACGGCCGTATTCAAAGAGAATGAGGAGGAACAGGACTAAAAGAAACATGTGCCAAGGATCAGGGCAGACTTTACGCACAGGCATGAAGTCTCTCCGTTCATTCATCAGGCCAAAACAATGTTTCTGGAGCGGAGCGCGGGGAGAGAGGAAGAAGAAAAGGCGCTGAGAGAGACACAGGGAGGGGGGAAAGACGCGTCTCCACCGATTCTGCGTCTTTGGGTTAAAAATAAGTTCCAACACTACAGATCAATGAATCATTGACAATAATCACCAACTGGATTCTCCCCCGCGGCCGCACCGCGCTGTGGGAGTGACGAGAGCAGAGATGCAACAGTACTCCGTGAGACTCCGCCCACCCTCTCCACCTCCTACTGCGTGAGCTGACATCGCGGCGCTCATTCAGTCGAATTGTAACGGGCCACTTTGTTTACCCAGTAACGATAACGGCATTGTACCGACGGGGGAGAGTAATGAATTAGATTACTCCGTTACTGAAAAAATAATGCCGTTCTTTTTAAACGGCGTTATTCCCAACACTGATCATATATATTTTCACATTTTAAACTGAATTACATAAATTTTACTTTTTCCACGATATTCTAATTTTCTGAGTTTCACCTGTAGAAAAGACTCTACCCTGACAGTATTTGACCATTTAAGACAAACTGTGTGATGTATCTGAAACACAACTTAATCTGCTCTTTATGTCCGTGAACTTTCATCTTAATTGCTATTGACAATTGGTGCAGTATTTGAATGCTGCCTTTGTAGTTTTTCATAACAAAATTTCTACACCAGAAAAATTACCACTTTAATTTCAAGCGTCTTAGTAATCATGCATTATTTGCTTACATTCAAGTAAACAAAACAAAAAAACATTAATATCAATAAGAGTCAAAAACAGGTGTTTTAACAAGACATTTATTGAATTGAATACTTCTTAAAATTGACATTGACAAAACATTTATACATGTTTCAAACAATTGTCCATTGAAATAAACACAAAACATTTTCAATTTCTGTCATATTATGACATTTACATAATAGATACGCATTTTTATTACAACATAAATACTTTTAAATAACCTTGTGAATACATTCAAACCTATTTACATCATACACAACAACAAAAAATAAGGATCACTAAGTGACAACTTAAATGTAGTTTAATTTAATATTATTTGAACCACTCTTGGTCTGGCCTGTCACCTAGAACCTGTTTGCCCTGGGAGTCCCTACAGAGGCGTAACACCCCTCACAACATAGCTCCTAGGATCCTTCAGGCGCTCAAAACCTCTCCACCACGATAAGGTGGTAGTTCAAGGAGAGGAAAGTTTTATTAACATTATTAGTGTCATTACAATAGAATACATGATATACATTGTGTTCATTATAGCCAATATTATTATTTACGGTTATGAAAAATACATTATGAAATTAATGGGTACATTATTTAGTTAGTGCTAATTATAAATCTACACCATCATAAAATATACATGATTACAAATATTACCATTAGTGTCATTAAGAATACGTTAAAAAGTACATAACATTACATCAAAATACAATGCATACATTATTATTGACATTTATATTACATAATTGCAGACATGTATTATTGAAGGGACCATTTGAACCAGTCAGATTGGTTCAAACCAGACAACAAACCTTACAGTATGTGTGCACGCATCACTGTAAGGGACAACGCACAAAATAGAATCAAAACTAAATCAATGTTAAACAATAACAACCGAAAGCCCTAAAACTACAATGCCTAAATCAGCAAACACATGATCCATAGCTAAGAAAACCTCTGCAAATAAATATCTGAAATCGCACCAGTACTGAATCTCCATGATCCAAAATCTAAGCCCTATCATCAAAATGAACTCAAACGTTACAAACACAAAAGTATATACAACACCCAAAATGTTTCCAAAGACAAACACACACATAAATTACAAATACAACAAATACATGATTACTGCCAATTATACAAATGTTATATACAATTTTAAAAAAGGGTCAAAGCCGTGAATGCTCAGTAATCAAGAGAGGAATGGACTGTTTAGAGCATGATGGAAAGGCATGGGAAGACAAAGTTGTAAGAGACAAGACAAGTCATATGTAAGGAGCAATGTGATGAGCCGCACAATAAACAACAGCTGTCCATTTTAACTATATAGTAAATCTAATCTAAACGTGGCGTTTCAATGCATTTCCCCCTAAAAGAACAAACTATCTCTTCATGGTCGCTAAAGTATGTTGCACGACTGAACAGTCAATATCATACTCACTAGAATTAGATAGAAATGATCAATTAATGTCCCCCTCTCAGTTGTAGGAGATGTGACGTATTGAACATAACCTCTTTCTAGCATAAAATTGCAGAGACTTGTAGATTTCAATACGTCGTCATTAAAATCTCCCATCACAGCCACAGTGGCACAATGTGAGCTCAGCCAATTCAATAACCTGTCCAAGTTATATTTGAATAGAGACACGGGATAAGACGGTGGTCTGTAAACTACTGCTATGATGATTTGGTGCTCTGCAAAATAGTTAACTAAACACTCCAAATCGAAATCTCGTACTGTGATTTCATAGTTAAGGTTTTCCTCACAGTACATGCCAACTCCACCGTACTGTTGGCCACACAAACTAACCAGCGCTGTGTGGTTACTGTGCTGGTTAGGAGATACTACGGGGACGACTATGGAAGGTATAACCTTCAATTGACAACTATCAAAAGATGAGTCTACAGATAACCATGTCTCTACCACAGCAATACAGTTAGGCTGCAAAAGCTGTGTGCGTGAAGCCAAGTCAGACACATGTCCGGCTAATCCCTGTACATTTATAAAAAATACTGTGAAAACATGTGCCTCTTGTCTGTGCCAGGGCAAACTGTCGACCACGAAGGAGGCAGGTTCTCTAACGCGGCTTTAATGTTGCCCTTGCAGTAAATGGCCTTTTCCGAAAAGTCTTGAATTACAAGACCCTCTAGACTTCGGACGCGACTTAAGGCCACATACGCCTGACCCGGGCTAAATATTTTCTTCAGGGACACCACAGCTTCATCTACAGTTATCCCTGTTACTTATGTATTGTACAGGCCCACGCGAGTTTAAGCGGAAACGTCCTACGCCTCTGCGGTTTTTATTCACATGTCTTTCAGACTGGTCTTCGGGTAGAACCGATCAGGTCTGCAAGGGGTACGGGTCTGCTTCCTTCTCTTCCGCGCCACTCTAACTCGTTCATCAATTTCACGTAAATATGAAAGGAGCTTTGTTTGCGGAATCTTGGCTATATATGTGTTACAACGATGCCACTACCCATTTTACTAGACGTCAGAAAGATCTATGTTTTCTACAAAAGCACAACGCGGTCGCATTAACGCCGTATGCAGTGTTGCCTGCCAAACTGGGTATTTTGACTTTTTGTTGAGACACAGATGACCACGAAGTTCCTTTAATTTACCTGAGCCTTTAGTCGATCCAAAATCACGCGCATACAATGGTCATCCACCTGAACAAACGCTGTAAAGTTTTCCTAAAGTTTATATTCCAAAACATTAACCTTTTCTCGCGAAAAGATGCAATATCGTGCGGGCTCTTCGCCTGTTCACGCGCTTCATATCTATGTCTATGTCTTTGGAGATGGGTCCGCTCTCGTACGGCACTTTAACTGGTTAAGAGTCGCAAGTTACTATCTTGGTTGTCCTATGCAACAGTTTTTTAACTCGGCTACTTTTAAAAAAAAATCGGTGAAAAAAATCAACGCCTACACTTATCCTCATACAGAACCTTCCCCAATAGGAGCTAACTGATAAAATCCCGACCGGCAATCACGCAATTGACGTTTCCAAAATCTATCTCTTTATCCGTTCTGTTTAATTTACCAACCGACCCTCAATTCCAATCAACACACTTTTGTCAACCATCGATATTTCTCGATTACAACAATTATCATCGATGTATCTAGCGCGCAGTGTACTTAAACTTTTCTCTCCGAGCTGTTGGTTTCCTGGAGGATTCAAAGGAATCCAAACTCGAGTGGATTGTGCCGCCTGTAAATATACCGTGGCTATCAGCCGGTGGAGCGTGTAATAAAGCTGATGTTATCGGCGATGTGGCAAATTGGAGCCAATAACCGCGCGCTTCGTGACTGAATAGCCTCTAATCAGGTGACTTTCCCAGTGCCAGCTCCACCTGATTAAATACGTCGCATGGCTTCAGGGTTTTCAGGCACCTTGGTCTAAGCACCATGTGCGTATTTTGTAAAATGGACAGCTGTTGCTCAATTCAGACTTCGCACAGTGCCGGACCCTCTGACGACTCATTAACATTGTCCTCTTCCAAATGACAATGTCTCGTTCCTTACAGCTGAAGTCGGGATGGGCTCATTGCTCATGCTCAAGGCAGAGGATCTCTGCACATCTCCCTAAACTCTCCTTCGACTCCAACCTTTAACTTCCAGCTCCTGGGCAAGAGATCGCCCATGCCTCTCACAAAAGCTCTTCACTATCCATTGCCTCTTGATCTATCCAGTCCTCAGCCTCCACTTCAAACGAACCTATTAGGTCAACGATCGACTTGACGAATGCCACCGCCCGTCACTGAAAGCACACTTCCCATTACTCATAAAATCCTTATATGTTTCGTATGGAGCCGGCTTTGGGTCGGCTTCACGGATAACGGTAGAATAATTGAAGGAGGCTTGTGGAATAAATCTGACATCTTTGTCTCTGCAAACCGTTGCATATTCTAACAATTGCGGCTTGGCCGCTCCGTTTAGCGACTGCACCTAAAGAATTCTGTAAAGGAATAGCTTTAACATGATCTGTTTGACTAAGTACATGGTATTCAATACAAAGAAGCGATGCACCATGTCATTAAAGTACTATCGTTGGCCTACTCTTAAAAACGATCTATAATTGGTCATCAATATACCGAAGCGCGAATCACCATCTAGCTGACTGATAGGTTTGCTATCTACATCTTTTGTTTCCCGTCGGAAGAATTCTACTTTACGTGAAATTTCTTAAGATGCGAATGTTGTAAGGCGATAAACAGCTTCCTGCGCAGAGACATCAACGATTATGCAAATAAACAGGCCTAATTTTTTAAATGCTCTTTTCTGCACTGACTTACTTTGGAAGCTTCTTTGGGCAGCACCAGAGCAAACCGATCTCCTCTCCGCCCTTAGAAATATATGAAATGATATAGAACTATGCACGCCCACACATCCTAACAACAAACTGAATATCATATTCGGCATCCAAGCATCCACAATTTCGCGTTATAATTATAATCCAGACTTCTATACCCATCCCACGTTAAATACATGAGTGTGACCGCCAAAGCTGGCACCCATTTAAATCACTCTGTTTTAAGCCGCAGCTGCAAACATGATCCAAACTATCATGGAACATTTCTCACTACGACAGCATGTTAAGTGCAAGTCATAAACCGCACCAGCTCTCTTTAGGACATTATGCGTTTGGTCCGGAGCTGTTTTTTTAATAAATGTTCCATGGACGGAGGACGTGGGAAATTAAAGCGACACTGTCTTTTTCCTTTTTTAACCACGTTTTGAGTGACGCTTGATTATGCGCTGCACTGAATAACTTTTCTCCAATAAAGCCGGATCAAGGGTAATTCACAACTTACTATTTATAATAAGCTCAATTACTCCTCGTCTGTAGAACTCCGAGCTTGGGGCATTCGACCCATTAACAATGCACATTGGGCTTCCCGCGCTGCTGAACTCTACACGATAAAAGGAATCTTATTTCCCTATTGGGATGAGCCGGGGACTTTAAGGACTGTATTTGGAATTGTGCCAACCGCTGATCAAACAGTACGGGCAAAGTGTTGTGGGGTGGCGACGCAAAGATTACATCTGTTCCAATTTATCCTCTACTCTCCTGGTACTGCTTCTATCTTTAACAGCGCCTCCAGGACATTTCGCCAACGCAGATTTCTCCGAACTAAATGACAGAACCACGTGGAAATACCAGACGCTGGCGCACCATCTGCGAATTAATCTTTAGTGGTGGATTGCCAGTATGGGGGCGGGTGCTCTAATAGGCTTCAAAAAACGATAACCCCATGCAACTGTAAATAAGTTTTACCAAGATTAATCTTCACTGCAGCGCATTATCGCGAAACCCTGACACCATGTCACCTTCGCAAAGCTATGGAGACCTTCGATACAACCTGCTCTACTTCCAACATGACAGAGCCATGAATAGAAATTTAAGATTAACGCGCAATCGACCGTCCGCTGGGCAATAAACACCGTTATGAAATGAACCAGCACAAAGTAATCGAACGGGCCTAGGTGTGTGAAACGTATTAGCGTCCAAGGGGCATCTTTTGGGAACATTAGCTCACTTTCCTTAAGCTCATTGAGACAAACTCCTACACTGGACTGTTCCCGCCGGAGGCAAAATTCAGTACACCTGAAGGTAGTGGTCAAGAGCATCCCTGAGCATATCTGCAGGCATAAAGAAGGTGTCCCCTGGAAAATAACAATGACGCTGTCGTCATGGAGATGCTCATAATCTAAACTTCACCCCCGCATCTGCCTGCCCTGTGCCGTCTGTCCGTCTTCGCCGTTGCCTCCTCCTCTGTCCCTTGCCGACGTCCCTTCGCTGCCCGGCCTTCACCCTGTCTTGTGCTGCTGCCCTGTGCCTCTGTCCTCGTGCTCCTGTCCCTCCCCCCCATGCCCTGTGCACCCTGTCTGCCCTGGCCATCTGTCCAGCTGTGCAACCTTCCCTGCACTGTTGTCCCACCTTGAAGCGATCATTGCATTTAGATCTTTTAAAAGCTGATTCCCCAATATGGTACAATAGGCAAGGCCTCGACCCCATCTGTTCCTCTGCCCTCCTGTCGCCTGCGCGCCTCCCTGTCCTGCGCCTCCTGTCTGCCGCGGTGGTCCCTGCGCCGCCGGTGGTCCTGGGGCCTCCTGTCCCAGCCCCCTGTCCTGCGCCGGTGGTCCCTGCTCCGATAGCTTCCTTCCTAATTGGGTTGTTTTTCTTTAAGAAGACAGGATTGGCGCCGTATCCGAACCCGTGTCGACGTATTGATATGCATAATGCGCTTTATAAGTAAGTTTTCGGCTTTAAAATTTTCAAGGTAATAACCATCCGCATGCAGATCACCGGTACAGCTTAGGTATCAATAATTTATAAGGCAGCAGGTCGAGGATCCATGAGCTCCCCCTTGACCTCCTTGGGCAGAGCGTACATCTCATAAAACTATATGGGAGCCGCCACTAATGCTGTTCGACAGTGTTCACACGGATTTCAGGGAGGAATGTCTTAATGCTTAAATTTTCATTGAGCACACGCGATTTGACTTTTAACTTTAGGTTACAAGTGAGCAGATCCACAGACTCCTCTACAATCAGCCAGCGGATCAGTCGGCGACGGACAACTCTTACTGCAATGTATGTAAATAGGCGTCGATTAACAGCCTCAGCCAACAGCAGAATTTAGGATAACCGTAAAATCAACCTTCTAAGGTCAGCCACCTGGTTGATAAATAATAACTTATAGCACAGACGCAACAAATGTGTTCAGGACCGTGTCAAGCTTCCTCAAAACCGTTCTTAACAAATCAAAAAACTTACTGCCAATTGTTGCTTAATGTTTCTTTACGATTTGTAACAACACGAGTTTGAGTTTTGTTTCGATCATCTTTGGATTTCACTTTACTATAGTTTTTACTTCTGCCTATGTTTTGGGACTCTCTTTGTACTTTGTTTTACTGGCGCCTTACCATCTTGTTTGTTGGCTTTCAAGTTATCTCAATATTTTTAATGCTACGTGCCCGAGCTTTTTGTCCTATACGTCACATCCTGTGTATTATGTTGCGTCAGTGCTTTTTCTTTGTCTATACTTTTACTTCAATATATTTAAGTTTATTTGCATGCCTTGATTGCCATCCACCCTTTATCTTCTCTCTACACTCTATATTGTCTCTAATTAAGATTGACCTGCTAGCCTTCTTTCCCTGCTAAAATCTACATTGTTCGCTATAATTTAAGATGATGCAGCCTTCTTTTCCTGTCTAAATCTACATTTCTCTATTTTTAAGCGTTTGACTGCACGCGCTGCTTGCAGCCTTCTTTTCCCTGTCTATAATCACGATTGGTCTCTATATTTAGTTTTTCTGCAGCTTCTTTCCTGTCTATAATCAACATTCCCGCTATAGTTAAGTTTGTCTGCAGCCCTCTAGTTTTCCTGCCTATAGATCTACTTTTCCCTATATATGATCAAACTCCCTCAAATGTTCAGCAGTCTAATCTTAATGTGGCATATTGGTTTTTTAAATGTTTATCTTTTTGTTTTGAACTGTACTTACTTAACCTTATTACATTGTACATTCGTTTTGCTAGGTTCTTGGACTAATAGTAGATTGGGCATCTGACCGTCTAGACCTAGTCTTGTAACCATAAGAATAGAATATTCATTTGGCGGCTCCGTAACAATCATGGGTCACATTTGTTTTTTTTAACGCAGTAAGCGAGTTTCATAATGAGTATTGGTTGATAGTTTTCTAGGTAGCACTGACGCTGTGATAGACAAAGGGCTGGTAGTACCACGACATATTAAGGCCAACGTAGCCACTCAAAACCGTATATATATCTACCAAAAATCTGCTTTGCTTGATACTCTACGTTGAACCGGTGGTCGGTGGCCACGTATTGAATTATCTATGCATAGTTCTGTGGTCGTTAATTATACTGAGGCGCACATTAGAGCAGCCACTCGCGAACAAAAGGACTATGGATTTGATGGATGGCAATTACTTTAAAGATGTTTAGACGATACCCAAGTCTAATTTTCCTAATGAGGTTTGCTGGTGCCACAACAGCCTGTTTGAAATCGATCGAAAGAAACAGTTACACAGTCTGGCGATTTATCATGTGTACACGGACATCCTTTAAACTTGAACGGTGTCAAACACCTGTTCGTGTTTTTGGCTCTGCTACAAGCGAGTTTCATAGTCTATTTTGGTTCGTACACAGTGGCCTACAGACATTTCTGAAGAGAGTAAAACCAAGCATCCTCTGGTGGCACGGTACTACGCACAACATCCCACTCATTATCACATTCACAATCATCTGTTTTTGTCTTTTTAAGGTGTGTGTGTGTGTTTGGAACAACGAGCCTCGGCGTTAACTGACCTTTAACCGCCTTGGCTTTTAGGTCAGAAGTGTTCAAGCTTCTGAGGGGAAATTAACCTCAGCGCTTCACCTTCAGATTAACGCACCACGGACATCACCACGCGTGTTATCTCAAACCAACTTTATGCAACTCATCACTCAGCTAAGCGCAAAAGTGACATACAATATGCAGGCTGCTAAGAAACTACTTACATGCATTTTACCATCAGGTCAACCATCCCAGTCGCACTACGACTGTTGAGTCCACAAGCGTATCTACCCTGTCTTTAATGACTGCACAATGTTGCCACACATTGTCAGAAGAGCATGCTCCTAGTGTGGCCACCATTCCCATAAACCACCATCTAGACGTGACCAAGAACCGAAACGAATAACCGTGCTCGTACTATTGCAGCCCGCAGCAACTGGCTGGACTGAACTCAACTAAATGGTTGCCCATACTTAACTAGATCTTTGCAAGTCTGGAAAGGTAGTGATAATCATGCCCATGAGTCAGTGTTACCCTAAGCCTGTGTAAATAGCATCACCTATCAATAAAGCTGTCTAAATCCTCTGCTGGGCCACGAAAAACAACACTGGAGGACAGTGTTGCTGCTAATAGCACACCAAAGCTAGTGGCTGGCACACTGCACCTACCTCATAAGGGAACCTGCTATCAGCCCTGGAAACTACCCTCTATAACTCGAATATCAACTGGGACACTATCCTCCTAACAACTATCAGCCACACGCTCACTAAACAGGACTATCACTCCATTCTTAATCGCTACTACCCGGTAACGTATGAGGCTTTCACTATCACTACGATCATGTCAGACTGTGCAGCAACAAATGCATAGACTTATTCCTGTCCTGCGTCAGAAGCGTCTCCGTGACAGTGGTGGAATGCTGCGACGTGGACGAAGGCTGCCTGGCTGAAGGGGGCTGTCCTGCGAGCATCTTCCATCTACAGTCGCAAAGAAACACAGATAACCATGTAGACATTCTAAACTTAACCCTGTACGTCACTCTGGTCAGTGTAGCGGTGTGTGAAATGATACATAAAATAAACAATCAGAATCAGCTCACCTGTCCATGAAGACCACAGGGGAGTCGGGGGAACTGGTGAGTGAAATGCTCACCTGGAATCAACCCCCACAATAGATACTGCAGCTGCAATAAAGGAATAAGGTGTTCGCTACTATTTCATGAACAGATCAAGAAGGTTCAATTAAGTAAAATGTACACACCCGTCCTCCAGGAACCGTCCAGGATGACCGACCGCTGGTCGGGATATGACGTTCTGGTGTCACCGAATCCACTCGACAGCTGCTTGCACTAGAGGACAACGTGTTGTTAAATAATAATAGAAGTCAGCGTGTAAAACTTATTCAGTGCTCTTTAAGCGAACATCATGTGGTCCTCCTCCATTGAAGACACGGAGCTTGGCAGATAGCGGGTCCACCGGCCAACCCCTTGCTGCCGCCGCGCACAATAACAACAAATAACAAATAAGCATAATTTCTTTAGAACGTATATAAGCCAGCACAGTCTAAAAAAACCACTGTGCGTGGGCGGCGCTCTTGGGGCAGCAAGCTGCGACGCGATCGCCTGAGACGTCTAAAGACCAAGACGAACGTGATTTTTACACAGCTCAGACACCATGACTAAACAACTACTTCACATGAGATCTGATACGTAACTTTTCCCGAAGGAAGGAGCCGATGCCTGACCCAGCCCGCCGGTGGAAGAATCGCTCGCACCTCCACCAGCATGGAAGGGCTGAACAGGCAAAGCACAGGGGATTGAGACAGGTTCCACCTCAAAAAAGGAAAAGACAGTTAGTCACGCACTCACAACTAACCAATAGCTTTATATAGGTACAGCTACCTCACTTGGCCCGCAGGCAGTCCGGCCGCGGGGGAGACCAGGCTGTGACAGAGATAAACACAAAGCAGTCAGTATAATGCAATCAGTGAACATGCTTTAACAAAACAGCGAACAGTGTCTACCTTGCTGCCCTGTCGAACCTTGGGTCATCAGGAGGGGGTGGGGGTGTCAGGGCGGCGTCGGCAACCTCCACTCTTGGGAAACCTCCTGGTGGCCGGCAGGGCGGGGGAGGAGACACCGCGCAACAGCAGCAAGCGTCATCCACTCCAGCTTGCATGTAGCACCTGCCACAGCAGCTGACGAGGGGCATACCACGGTCGTCGCTCGGTGGGTCTGAACACACATTCCACCCACGTTTAATAAAACACAAGTCATAAATGTCGAACTTTATCAGAGAGACTGTAACTTACACCATCCCCTGGCCCACAGCTCCCGCTGTGGCAGGGGAAACTTGGTCACATCGGAAGTTAGGGATACCTAAAAACACGTTAGCCACAAAAAGAACAAGTTACAGTATGCGTCATTTCTAAAGAAAATAGTGTTAACGTTGAATTCTTTATTCTTATTCCCATAAGAACAGCGAGCGGTGTACGCCTGCGAGGAGGGCCTGAATCTCCAAATCAGCATCGCGAGGTGGAAATCACGCACACACTACGATTTACACATAAATAGACATTTATACATAATGAAGTACTTCAAACCTCCAAGAAGTGAAGTACACCTTGGACCAGCGCCCAAACGTAGGCCAGGAGCTGGCCGAACTAAACGCACCTCGGTCAACGTCCCGCCACTGTGTCCCGTTGCAGGGACCAGAACAGTCCGAGAGGCAGCTCCTGACAACAAGAACGGACCAGAGGTCAAGACTGTGCTGACTACCTGAGACGAAGTCAAACATGTGCTATGCAATCGTTCTCTGTACCCATCGGGGCAAGGGGTGGTCTCAACAGCTCCCTGTGGATGTGCCAGGGTCCACACGGCCGTCGCGCTGAAGCGAAGGAAAGTGCCCCTCCTCACGGCACGTCTGCTCCACATGAGCGCAGATGGAGTTCCGACAGCAGAAAACAGGAAAAAAACAACAATATTTATTAGTCGATGTCAGCACATCAAAAGTCACGCATTCTTTCCTT